>VZRQ01007361.1:3398528-3420190 GCA_013397975.1 Machaerirhynchus nigripectus | reverse complement strand
GTCCGGGCCCGGCCGTCTCCGTCCCCTCACGGCACCGCGGCAGCGCCACTAACTTCTCACACCCTACCCGGCCGCGGCCGCCGCGCCGCCCCCCCGCCGCTCCGCGCACGCCTATTGGGCGCGCTCGGCCGAGGGCGGCGCGCTATTGGCCGCCGCGCCCGCCACTCAGTGACGCGTCACGCGCTCCCAGCATGCTGCCCTGAGAGCGCACGCCGAGGCGGTAAGAGTGCGCCGCCCCGCCCCGCTCGCCCAACCTCGCTTCCTGAACTTTCCGGGATATGATTGGTCCTCCGGGACATCAATCATGTACCTTGGCGGAGCTGCGGGCGCCGATGGGGCAAACCAGCTGTCAATCAAAGCGCATCCAGGAACCACGGTTTTGATTGGTCGAAAGGCACATCGCTCAAACGCACGGCGTCTGGCGTCCCTCGATTGGCTCTTGCATATCCTGAGCCCGCCTCCCCTTCGAACCCCTCTGAAGGACTCCGTCAGCGCGAGACAGAGTCACACGCCCTCCTGTCCCGAGCGGTGATTGGGTCGCGGAGCTGCCAATCGAAGAGAAGTGCACGCCTTCCCCTAGCCCCGCCCCCTCCCGGGTGCAGGCCGCGATAGGCTGGGCGCCTTGGCTCTCGGCTCCGTCGGCCACGCCCACTGTGACGTCACCGCACGGCCACGTGGCCCACGGGGCCGGGGGGCTTTCGGGTCCCCCGGGGGTCTCGGGCCCTGCGACCCCCGGCCCGGGGCGATGTCCCCGCACAGCCCCGGCCCCCGCCCCGGCCTAGTTCACGGAGAGGTTGATCTGAGGTCCCGGGCGGTGCATCGGCTCGCACTGTGGGCGGAGTAGAGGTTTCGGGGCTGGCACCGCGCCCACCCCGGGCGCCCCCGCGCCAGCTCCGCCAGCGGCTCGGCCCCCGGGGCGGCTGTGACCGGGCGAGGCTCCCAGGACACCACCGACCTCCTCGGCTCCGCTCCCCTGCTCCGGCCGCTCCCGGGGGTGTGTCCCCGCCGCCCCCGGCCCGGGCAGGGGCCCGTCCAGCCAGCTCAGGTCGTGCGGGGAGAAGATGCGCTCCAGCCCCTTCCGGATCCCCACCAGCGCCAGCAGCTGCGGCCGGGGCCAGGCACGGGTCAGCATCGCTGGGGCCGGGGGACAGGCAGCATCTCTCTGTCACATCCCTCTGTCACCCCAGGAGATGCCATGGTGGCCTGTCACCTCTGCTGGCTCTGTCCCAGGGGCCCATACTTGCCCAACAGTCATACTCAGCCTCTGGTGACGGCCCCAAGGCGCCAGCACAGGGGATGAAGGCTGGTGGCAGAGCCACGCAGTGGCCCCAGAGGGCCCGTGCCAGCCCTTGGGTGTCTGAGCACCCCCATGCACCACCCGCCAGCGCTCACGTCCCCTCCCAAAGAATCGTGCCGGCCCGGTGATGCTCAGAGCGGGGGTGGGCAGCACCCAGCCCAGCACCAAAGCCCTGCCGCTGATTCAAGGGGTGCCATACCATCACTGGGAAAATAATAGCGGCCATGGTGGACTTGAGAACCCAGAGCAGGGCCAGGCAGAGCAGCTGGATTACGGTGAAAAGGTGCACCCGGCGCAGGGGCACGTGGCGGAGGTAGGCAAGGTCTGGCTGGTGCTTGGCTGGCATCAGGAGCAGCCGCACGCGGTCCATGAGCTGTAGCGAGAGGATGGCAGGTGGGTCACATCTGTCCAGCTACTGGGCAACTCTCACCCACCTCCCTGTTGGGACCAGGGCCAGCAGGGTGGGGTTTCACCATCATTTCTGCAGTTCAGCCCTCCTGCCGTCTGTGCTGACCCCCAGCTGATGCCCGGGCCAGTGCGTTTGTCTGGAAGACCAGGGGTCCTGGTACCACCGTCACCCCAGGCCAGGGGAACGCTTTCCAGGCAGACCTCTAGAAAGAACTCTAGCTGCGCTGATAGGGTTAATTGAGAGATAACACCCCTTGATCCCCCTCACTTCACAGGAAACTGCTGCAGCCTCCTCCAGAGCACAGCACTGGGTTTCCCAAGCGGAGGGAGGGTGGGAGTTTCCCAGCCTGTCATCCAGAGCAGGGTAATTGCAAGGAGACTGTACTATTTAGAGGAAAAAATGGTGTAGATAATTCTGGAATGGGGATTTTTTCCCCTCAGCTGGTTTCTCGGGAGAAGAACAGAACTGGCAACGAGCAGCAATACCAGAACCAAAGGACTGTCATGTCCCAGCTCTGCCTGCAGCTCCCAAGTGAGGAAATCCCTGTGGCTTTGAGAGCAAGTCTGTGTTATTCACTGGTCCCACTTCTCCCAAACCACCTGATCCATCAGTGCACAAGTTCCTCCTGCTCCTCATCATCCCAGATCCCTGCTTTTCCCTTTCCTTTGCTCTAGAAAGGTCCCTCTCTCCCTCCTTGTCCTGGGCTTGGTGGGAGACAGCTCCGTGCCAGGCTGTACACCACACAGAGCTAAAATCCCGGCTCTGCTGTGCAGTGGCAGCTGTTGCTGAGCAAAACCCCTCCTCCCCAAAAGAGCCCCCACCAGCACCCCCTCCCAGTGCAGCCCTCCTTCACCTGGATGCTGTTCAGCGCCGTCACCCCCATATGCAGGAACACCCCATAAAGCACCGGCATCGGGATGTGCTGCAAGACAGTGGGATGGGGGATCAGCAGGGCTGTTCCCTGGGGTCCGTGCCTGCTAAGTGTCCTCTCATGTAAAAGCCTGCATGTGTGTCCACAGCCTTTGCCTCCTTTATTCCCAGCAGCCCAGCCTGGTCTTATTGAACCACTTGAGGTTCACAGGAGCCCATGTCCTCCGCCATGGTCCATTTAGACGGCATCTCATCCTCCAGGTGTGTCAGTGCACCTCAGCTTGGTGCCATCTGCAAATGTGGTCCATCCTGCTATCTGTACCTTTGATGAAGATATTAAATAGTATTTGTCCAGCAGGAACACTTGGAAGACACCACTTGTTACTAATTTCCCTTTGGAATTGGGCTACTGACTGTAAATCCCTGGACATGACCATCCAACCAGTTCCTGATCCATCTGACAGTTCTTCCATCAAATCCATTTTGGAGGTGAGAATGCTGGGAGGGCCCCATATCAAAGGCTGTACAAGACCAGCCTCAGAGGTGACGAAAGAGGTCAAGGAAAAGAGACCTCCTGTCTACCCATGGGTACTCCAGGGCCACTGGGGGAGCTTTTCCTAGCATGGCAGTGGCAGCAGGTGAAAGCCAACAGCAGCCAGGTTGTTCACGTGGCAGTGTGGAGAGGTAGTGGTGGGGTGTGTTTGGGGAGCACAGGGACCCCCATACACTTGGGGAGGATGGACAGCTGGCATGGGGCCACAGTGCCTTGTGTGCCAGCCCTCCCGTGGCACTGGAGACAAACCCCAGGCCCAGCCCATACCCACACAGTGCACAGTTCCCTGCCTGCCAGACAGGCTTCCTGTGCTGGTTCGACAGGTCAGGGTGAGGAACCTCCAGCCTTGCAGGATACAGCTGCCCCCTGCCTAGGAAAAGAGGCCAACCCAGCCAGGCCTCCTACCTTGAGCACAGGGGCCATGAAGATGGAGACTCCCATCAGGATGAAGACAGCCAGGCCTGTCAGCCTCTGCTCCCTGCAGGTAGCAACACAGGTGTCACAGGTGCCCAGGGTCCCTTGGGAGCCCACCCCCCTGCCTGCCCTCCTGGCCCCCAGGGTCTCTGCACTTTGCAGTTTTGATGGCCACTGGGAAAGGGGTCAGCTCTGGGGAGATCCCCAAAGCCAGGTCTGATGGACAGCGTGGGCATGTCCCTGTCCCCTGGCTCCACAGCCATGGGCAAGGGGTTCCCCAGAGTGGGGGCCAGGCTTGTTGTTTACCTGATGCCCAGGAACTCAGGGTGCTCGCCGGGGGCTGAGGTTGCACTCTCCTTCCTCAGGCTCTCCATGTGTGCCAGGGAGATGACGGTGGCTGAGACATACCAGGGGAGGCCGGTGACAGAGGTGACGACCATCAGGAGGGAGACGCAGAGGAGGTCCAGGTGGAAACCTGCTCCTTTCTACAGGGGAAAAGGCAACAGGGCTGGGGGCATCTTCCCACTTTCCTGGCCGGTTTGGGGTTCTGCTCTCCCCTGGCTGCTTCCGTGGGGCCCAGCCAGGACCTGGATCCTCCCCATGGGCTGGTGCTGCCTGTTCCCTGTGCCCTGCTCACCTGCAGCTTGTACTCCCTGCGGTTAAGAATGACAGCTGTGATCTGCTGGTCCATGAAAATGAGGATGGTGACGAGGACAGCAGGCACCGCGGACACCAGGCAGACCCACCATGGGTTGGCTCCGAAGGGGAAAATCATCCAGCCCCGTGCTGGGTTTGTGGGCTGTGGAGAGCAGGAGGGTCATGGCAGCTGCCACTCACTTGTGGGGTGGGCAGTGCAGCTGGGTGATGGGACCAGCCCCAGGTGCTCAGGCTGGAGCCCTACAGGCACCCAGGAACAGCCCACCTCGGGAGTGGAAGAGCATCCTCACTCATTCTGGGGATGCTGCTGGGCAGAGTGCCCCACCAGCCCTCTACAAGGACACCCTGGCTGTGGCAGAGCAGGGTGTTGCTCTTGGACACCACAAGCTAGGAGCTGGGCATGTGCCCGTGACAGCAGGTGGAAGAGGTGTCATTGGGCAGCGATGGTGGTGAGCCCAAGGAGGTGGTGGTGAGCACCGGCTGTTCTGGGGCGCTGCCAGCCCCACTCCACACCCAAGGTGAGAAGCCCAAGCCCGGAGCTGAGCTTGTGGCTCTTGCTCCGGTGTGATCTGTATAGCCCAGGACTGAGCCAGGTTATTTACAGTGCATGGGATCAGCTGTGTTCAGTCCTTTCTCATTTGCTGGGATGCAGCCTGCACCCATGTGGGGCTGGAGCCAGTGATGAGAAGGACAGTGACTTCCATGGCTACTGTGGTGGGCGCAGACCCACACCCTGACAGTGCCGTGCCCACCCTGCTGGCACCTTCAGCTCGCTGGGGACAAGGAGCTTGGGGGTCTCCAGTCCCAGGACAGCATCGACAGTACAGGAGGCGAGGATGGCCAGGATGACAGCGAAGTCGCTCACCAGCTTCCGCACCTGCAGATGGAGATGGAGATGAAGAGGGCTTGGCCCAGGCTGGCTGGGGTGGGGACTGCTCCAGGAACAGCCTTGGCATGCAGCACCCAGAGCCATCCCCACACCAGTGGGACAGGTGGCCATGTCACTGGGCTGGCTGAAAGATGCTCACCCCCACAGGGAAGTAGCGGCTGCTCCTGAAGCACTTGAGTGCGGTGCAGAAGAGGAAGGTGCCCCCAAAGAGCAGGAAGGAGATGAGGGTGACATCGGGCACATACTGGCAGCTGGTCCCCAGGAGGTGCCCACCTCGATCCAGGCACTGGGTCCTGCTCAGGCCTGCTGGGGTGGCAGGAGGCTGCAGGGATGAGGTAGGCGGTGAAGAAGGGTTACACATGGACACCTTGGGCCCACCCCAGCGCCTCACCCGCCTGCCTGGGAGCAGGGGCTGTACCTGCCAGGTGGCCAGGGGCGAGGGCAGCGACGTGCCATTCCCTGCAGAGCTGTGACCTGCAAAGTGACAGGGGGTCAGATTGGTGCTGGTTTCATCAGGATGGCTGGGTTGATGGCTGCTATCAGGCTGGGTCCTCAAGCTCTTCCTGAGGGCTCAGGGTGCTGGATGGGGCCCCATGGGACCTCTGAGGCCCTGCCTCTGGCTGATGCCCAGGGAGCACCAAGGGGGGATGTCCCTGTGAAGGGCTTGGCTAAAGCACCAGACTCTCAGAGGCACCACTGACCCCAGGCTGGCCAGCACTGATGCTTTTGGCACATTGTGTAGGTCCCATTTCTGGGGTCTGTGTGGGTCATATGATTTCCAGGGTCATGTCTTCAAGCCCCAGAAAAGACCCCCTGGTTTACAGACTGGGCTAGAAATGGCAGAGCAAACCCACCCAGGTGCCCCCTTCCAGCCTCTGGCATCCCCCGTCCTGGTGGTGCAGGAGATGGGCCAAGGCTCTCCTTGCTCCCTGTACTGCCCTGCCTGGTTCCTGGGCAGTTCTGGGGGGCAGGAATAGATGGACAGACTGTATGGAGGGAAGTGGAGGGCGGTGCAACCTGGTCAGGCAGGTGAGGATGGGATTAAAAAGCCTCCTCCTCCAGTGCCTTTCCCCATCCAACCAGGCAGCAGGTTCCCAGGGGGATCCTGGGGCAGCAGCAACCCGCCCACGGCTGCTTGGGCTCACCGGGGCTGGACAAGTTGCAGGTGCAGCTGTAGGAGGTGACGTTGTCCAGCCGGTACTGCCAGTTGATGGGGAAGGCATCTGCCAGGCTCAGCATCTTCTTCAGGGAGTCGTAGATGAATATCAGGCTGATGAGTGCGCAGAAGCCTTCCTCGGTGAAGCGGGTGAAGTACCTCACCAGGTGACTGGCCTCGGTGGCCACCAGCACCACACCAAAAAAGGCCACCCAGAGGCCAATCCAGAGGCGGAACTCCAGGTAGTCCAGGCTGTGGTCCCTGGGGGAAAGGGTGACGCAAAGCCTCGCCAATGACACCTGCCTGGAGTGAT
Organism: Machaerirhynchus nigripectus; assembly: GCA_013397975.1. Taxonomy (NCBI): domain Eukaryota; kingdom Metazoa; phylum Chordata; class Aves; order Passeriformes; family Dicruridae; genus Machaerirhynchus; species Machaerirhynchus nigripectus. The sequence goes on along the minus strand of VZRQ01007361.1, from coordinate 3,413,632 downwards.
GGTGGCCCGTGCCCCAGCCGGGGGACAGTGGGCTGAGGATCCGTCCCTGACAGCGAACTCACTGGCTGAAGGAGAAGAGGAGGCGCTCAAAGACAAGCACGGGGCCGGTGCTGCTCAGGATGGTCAGGGGTTGGCCCGAAAAGAGGCAGAAGATGAACCCAGCAAAGGCTGTGCCCAGGAAGCTCTCCAGCACCCCCTGAAATGCAGGGAAGAGGAGCCATGTGCCAGGCACGTGGCAGGGAGGAGGGCTGTGGGCCTCTCCCCCCAGCAGCATGGAAGAATAGAGGGTCAGTGCTGGGGACCACAGGGGAAGGAGGCGGAATTCAGGTGATGTTCAGGATGTCCTGGGGATGCTGGTTGGAGGTGGGCAGCCAGGGGCCCTCTGGGCTGGGCTGAGTAGGGTTGGTACCAGGCACCCCGTGGCCGCACTGACCTGCATGTTGGCAGTTGCGTCCCCCAGCATGCCCCCGAAGGTGATGGCGTTGGTGACTGTCGCCAGGTAGATGTAGAGCACTGCCGAGAGGCACTGAGGGTGCAGGGCGTCGGAGAAGTCACTGCCATACCATGGTGCCTTCCTCCGGATGTCTCGCAGCAGCCCCCCAAAAAGCCTGGGGTGGAGGAGGGAGATCTCAGAGCAAACACCCCGGAGAGCTGCACGGGAAGGGATAGTCCCTTCCCCGGGATACAGCAGCTCCAAGGGGCTTGGGCACGGTGACCCCATGAGAACCAGTGACCTGCCCCAAATCCAGCACCCTGCTGCACGCCCCACTCCCCTTCCAGACACTGACCTGCCTGTCCTCTCCAGCTCCTCCCCAGAGCTTGGGTGCCCTGCGCTGGCTCTGTCCCCAGCTGCTGTCATGTCCCCATTACCATGTGGCTGCTGGTCCAGTGGGTCCACAGCAGTCCTGTGGCAGAGCAGAGCCTGAGACAACAGGCTTCAGTTTGGGACCCTCAGGACCCAGCCGCATTTAGGGGACACTAGGATGGGAAAGGGAGAACCGAGAGAGGACAGGTATGCAAACAGGGCTTGTGTATCCCCTGATAAAGGAGAGGAGAAAGATCAGGAAGAGGAAGAGAGATGGCAGGTGATGATCTTCGAAGGTTTCTTCCAACCCAACCATGATTTCCTCTGGCAAGCCCTGGAGCGAGCGTTTGCAGGACTACTTTTAGTGGAGGAGTGTCCTGCTCAGAGGATGAGTTTCACATCCAAGTGCTGGGTCCCAGTGTTCCCATCAGCTCCCTTTGGAGGGCACATGGCGGGGGATTTGCCATCCACTGCCAGGTGGGACAACAGGACTAACAGCAGCAGGGACCAAAGCAGGGACCTGTGGAGGGGCCTGGCTGGGAGGACACCCCTACTCCTGGGCAGCTTCATCCCCGCAGAGATGGAAGTTCCAATGTCACAGGCAGAAGTATCCCTGCAGGACCCTGCAGAGGGGCTGGCAGGGGTTGGGATGCCCTCCCTCCAGCCCACCTCCTGCGTGGAGATGGCAGTCGGCTTGGTGGAGGAATTCGGGTGCCAGGGTCCCATTTCCCAGGAGGAAGCACAATCAGCTCATCCAGGAATGCCTCTATCCCTGTGATGAGGTCCTCTCGGTGCTCAGCCTGCCGGGCAACCCTCTGGAAGAGCTGTGGGGAGATGCCATGGTTTAGCCAGCATGTCCCTGCATTAATCCACTTGCAGCCTTCCTCCCAGCCTGCAGCCATCACCAGGACACAAACCCACCCACTTCAGGGCAACATGTGCCCTACATCCCACAAACCCACCCAAGCTTTTGTTTTCTTATCCTTGGCAAGGGAGGACACCAGCTTGCCCCATCCTCTGCCCTCCACTGCAGCCTGCAGAGGAGAGGAGTCCTGGTGTCTCCGTTCCAAGGCCCATCCCATCCACGGGTGCTGTGCCAGGCTCACCTCGTCTGTCAGCAGCGTGGCCATGGCCCTGCCAACCTCGTGGTAGGCTTTCACTTTGGGGGGGCCCAGCAGGATGAAGAGGAACCTGTGGCAAGACAGCACATCTCCAGAGTGGCTCTCTCCTCCCCAGGGGATGCTTGTCTGGTGGGGGGACCATGGGGATGTGGGGATGCTGGGGATGGTGGCTGTGCAAGCCTGGGGGGCTTCTGCCACCCTAAAAGTGCAGTCGGGGGCAGAAGACAAGACACATGTCTGCTGTGTCTGCTGCCACTGCATGGAAACCTCACAGAGACCGTGGGACACCAGGACCCTGGCTGGATCACAAGGGTATGTAGAAATCCAGACTGGGAGGTATGGGGGGACAGGTCTTTGGGGCACAGGAGGAGAAATCATTAGCTAGGGGTGTCTGTGGCATCATTTTCCTGGGAATGTTGCTCTCAGGCAGGATGCTGGACTGTTAAGGAAGGAGATCTTGCCAGCAGCACAGGCAGCAGGTTTGACAGGACTCTGGGGACATGGGAGGAGACTGGAAAGAGAGCTTGGAACCCTTGATAAAATATGGTGACAGTCCCACACTTCAGAGGATGGTGCAAAATCTCCAGAGGGACAGTCCAGACAAATGTTTAACCTAGTCCTCCACGCCTTTCCAAAACTGGCAGAAATGGTTACAGTCCTGAGACCCTGAGGTTGTCAAGAGTTCCACTGACTGTACCCTGAGCAAAGCCCCAGAGAGGGGGCAGGGAAAGTCCTCTGGCAGTGCAAGTGGGACTTGACAGAACCCCCTGATGCTGGAGGCCTCTGGAGCCTGCTCCAAAAGGGACAAGAGGTGACAGTTGCCACATGGGATTGCTTTCACCCAGGCATCTGCACCAAGGCCATGGGAAAACCTTGAGACCTTAGAGATGGATCTGGATGAGAGACAACCCTGAGGCAGTGGCTGCACCTGTGGAACAGCCTGGCATGGCCAGCAAGGGGGATGGCACTCTGGGCAAAGGGATGGGTAGGGACAAGATGTCCTTCCCCCTCTGGTTTGGGGGAGGAAAATACAGGGGAAGGGGTTATCATGAAACCCTCGAGACCCACGGGCATTCACGGGGACTTGCCACCCGACTCCCGCGGAGGAGAGAGCAGCAGGTAGGTGGATGTATGTCCTGCTCCTCCCAGCTCCTGGAGGACGGGTGCTCTGGGCAGAGTGACCAGGAGGTGGCAATGTCCCTCCTGATCCCCGCCTGCTTCCCCCGCGCGCTTCCTGAGGAAGTCCCCAGCTGAAGGCACACTGCCCATTTCCCCTCACGGCTTCAGAGGATACATTCCTCAGCCACGGGGAAACCATGGGGACCTCCTGCCTTGCTCCTCTCCCCCCACCCCGTCCCACCACTCAGGAGAACAGCGGGAGGGCAAGAGGCTTTTAAAAACCTGCATCCCGCCCCCGCCGCCAGCCCCCATGCTCCCGACAGTGAGTGGAGAGCATCCAGAACTAACTAAGGTCAGGGAATGCAGAGCCCAGTGGGAATGACACAGGGGATGTCCCTCCCAGGCTGCCCAAAAGATGCTCCACACTCAGACCATTCTGGAGTGCTCCTAAGAAGCTGGGAAAAGCAGCAGGGGAAGCAGTGAGATGGGATTCTGGGACTGGCACTGGGTGTCATTCCCTTCGCTTTGGACAAGCAAAGCCTTGTCTGGTGTGGGAGGAAATGGGGAAACAGGGCCACCAGCCATGCTCTGTTACCTGCTTGGAAGAGGAACCTCAGCCAGTGAGCCGAGGGACACCCCATGCCTGAGGCGAATGAAGGCAGCAAAGGGCTTTTCCAGGAATTCAACTTCCCCGACAGCAACGTGGGCTGCTTCGGCCCCCGGCAGGACCTTCTTCTTAAATCTGTTTCTCAGCTGAGAGGAAAGGGATGCAGCAGCTGGGTACTCAGGATGCCGTAGCTGGGCGTTCAGGATGCAGTAACTGCTCCCAGCTCAGCTCCGTGCTGCCGTACCTGCTCCTTAAGAGGCGTTTTGGAGATCTGGGTTCTGGGCTCAGACCTGCCCTTGGCTTTCCCTGCAAAGAAAGAGAGGAAGCAGCAAAATCCATGTGCAAGCGAACTGCCAGCGTGGGTACTGCCCCGGGCTGGAGGCAGCAGGAGCAAGCCTGGTGGGACAGCCGGGTTTCCTACCTCGGCAGGGAGAGAGACCAAGCTCGGCAAGGAGCTGCAGCAGGGATTTTGTAGGCTGGTGCTGTGGCTGGAGAAGCAGGAGGGCTGCCAGGCGCTCCCTCAGTGCAGGCTGCAGCTCTGCTTCCTCCGGCTGCCCAGAAAGTGCTTTGTCTGCATCAGGGACAGGGACAGCTCTGAGTCCCCCTGGTTCACTGCCCACTGGGGAGCTGCCCAGGGAAGAACCCCCTTAGCTGGAGTAGCAGACAGCCCCCCCAGGTACCCAGCTGTCATTCTTCAGTGCTGTTCTATAGGCATCTCCTGGTGGCCTGTCCCTCTCTGGTGACCAGCCCATGCCAGGAGATGACCTTTGCATTACCCATGTACCAATTATTTCCTTGAAACTGGTGGCATCCAGATCCAGGAGCATCGTCCCCTTCTGCAGGCATGTCCTCAGCTGGAACAGGCTGTGCAGGGGGAGAGCTGGGACATGGGGCGCGCTCCAGCGCTCCCCGCCATCCTCCACCTTCTCCTCGAACTTTATCCACCTGCCCGGGGAGATGTGGGGGGTCAGCAGCAGGGTAGGTCCTGTGCCCCATGCCAGGCAGTGGGAACTGGAGCCTGGGTCTGTCTTTGAGCTCAGCATGGGGCTGGCACAGGTGGGGAGGGGTTTGGGTGGCTCAGAGGGGCCCGCAGTTGGTTCACAGCAAAGGGGCAGCCGGGCAGACAAAGTGGTCATGCCCCTATTCCTGCAGACCCTCACCTCGCTAAGATCTGACCAGGGGAATTCCAGCTGTAATGAGATGTCAGGGTGGCTCAGATTTGAAGGGACCTTAAAGCTCATCTCATTCCAGCCCCTCCACCATGGGCAGGGACACCTTCCACTATCCCAAGCTGCTCCAAGCCCTGTCCAGCCTGGCCTTGAACACTTCCAGAGATGGGGCAGCCAACAGCTTCTCTGGGTAACCTGTGCCAGTGCCTTCCCTCCTCACAGGGAAGAATTTCTTCCCAGTATCTCATTTAATGCTGATCTCTGGCAGTGAGAAGCCATTCCTGCTTGTGCTGTCACTCCAGACCCTCATCCAAAGTCCCTCTCCAGCTCTCCTGGAGCCCCTTTGGGCACTGGAAGGGGCTCTGAGGTCTTCCCTGAGCCTTGTCTTCTCCAGGCTAAACAACACCCCACCTCTCTCATCCTGTCTCCATAGCAGAGCTGTCCCAACAGAGCTGTTCTAGCCTTTGAATCATTTCCATGGTTTTCTTTAGATGTACTTCGACAGGAGCTGGATGTGGTGCCCCACGGGGGTCTCACACAAGCAGAACAGAGGGAGAAGCCCCTCCTCACCCTGCTGCCCGTGGTGCAGCCCAGGACACACTCGGCTTTGCGGGCTGTGAGCGCACAGTGCTGGCTGATGTCCCATCTGTCCCCCACCAGCACCCCCAGGCATTTTCTGCAGTGCTGCTCCCCGCCCATCCATTCCCCCAGCTGTGCTGGGGCTCGGGGCGGCCCTGCCATTAGCAGCGCTTGCTGGAGTCAGAACAGAAGTGTCTTGAGCTGTTTCCACGCTCGGGCCATGCCAAATATTTTAACGCCGGGCACAGACAGAGCTTCCCTTTGTCCCCGTGGGTGGGCGCGCAGCCGCGGGGTGCTCGGCGTGCTGCACGGGCAGAGCGTGCCCCGGCACCGCAGGCTCCTGCCGAGGGGCAGCCGTGCGGGGACAACGGGGCTGGGTGCCGGGGAGAGCCACAGCCCGGCGGCTTCGGTCCCCACAGACCCTCCGTCCCCGGGCGAAGACCCACAGCTGTCCCCAGACCCTGTGGCCCATGTCCCCGTGCCCCTACCGGGTGGTGGAGGGGTGCTATGGGGCACGGGGACATCCCAGCCCGGGCGCAGCCACTGGAGCCTTGGAGAGACAACAGAGAGGAGCAGGAGGAAGGGCACTGTGCCTGGCCTGCCTCACATCCTGCCCTGTCCCATGAAATGAACTCAGCCTAGCGTGGGTACTGGCGGGGCAGAGCCCCGCCTTGGAGCTGAGGCTGAGGAACCGCCAGCCTCAGGACGTGCCCTGGACTCCAGTTGAGCTGGAAGGCTGCGCTCCCAAAGTGCGGCCCGGCAGCTTGTCTCTCGCAGGTGTGCCTACCTGGCCATCTCCCTCCACTCCAGCCCCGCCGGGGTGCTGAGGAGCTGGTTGAGCTGGATGAAGAGCGGCGGGCAGGTGACGTCCCCCTTCTCCTCCCACTGCAGGGCAGCACCAGCTCGCCTGGCCGCTGTGGCCGTGCTGGAGGGGAAGATGCTGCAGCCGAAAGCCTGTGAGGGAGCTCCAGGGCTGCTGCACTCTGGTCTGGGCTGTGAGCAGTTGTCTGCTGCCCGGAGAGCCGTGCCACCCGCCCCGGGCACGTGGGCTCGCATGGCCACCGGCACCGGCAGCCACAGGCGTGGGCTCCCCTCTGGCACTCGCAGGATCCCACTCATCCCACACCTTATAACAGCTGTAAACTGGTTTAAACTGACCACAAACCAATACACAGGAGCCAAGCCCAAAACAACCACCTCAAAACAGCAGGGTCAGCCCCACAGGTCCCAGTATGGCTGTGTCCTGCCACGTCGAGCCGCCCACCTGGGCCAGGGACCAGGGGATCCACCTGCCTCCTGCGGGTGACCTGTGTGGACAAGGATGTTCATGGGGATCAGTGTGTTCCCAGTCCTGTCTGCACCCTGCAAGGCGTTGATGAGGGGGTGGCAGGGCCAGCCCTGGAGAGCTGGTGGCTGTATCGGTGCCTGTGCGAGGGTGCTGTGCCCGTGGCAGGAGGGGTGGCGTGGCCCATGGCAGCTCCTCCTGGGAAAGCTCCTCCTGGGGACCTGCTCTGGGGAAGGATGTGGCATCGCTGAGCAAATCCAGAGTGGGGAAATGAGGGGCTGCCTGTGGCAGGGCTGACGGCAAGGGCCAGGACGGCGTCAGGGCTGTGGCTGTGCCGGCGTTTGGAAGGCTTCTGTGTTAGCTGCAGCAGGTGAGCGTATGGAGGGGGAAGGACGTGGGCACAGCTGCAGCACCCTGTTAGGGACAGGGACAGGGACATGGCAGGCCCTGCACAGCGCTGCCTGCAGAGAGCAGCGCCGGTGCTTGCTGTGCCCACGCCATGCCCACCGCCACCGCCACCAGGCTTGGCCGCTCGGCCCCCGCAAACAAATCGCGGGGCTGTGTGCACTGCAAACACGGCGGACGGACCACAAACACCCACGGCTCCGGCACAGCCGGGCTGTGCTGGAGCCGGCTGGACGCGACAGGATCCACCCCAGGAGCAGCTGGATCAGGGCCAGGCACCACCAGGGCAGAGTCACGTTTTGGGGAAGTGCAGGTGGGAGGGTGGGTTCCTGAGGTCCTGGTACCTGCCTCGCAGGAATTGAGGCCAAGGATCTGGCCCAGGGTGTCCAGGCTGTTTGCTGTGCCATACCAGTTGGTACCGTGGTGTGTGGAGGGGTGCCCTTAGCTGGGGTGGGGACGATGGGAAGACCCCTGGCAGACCCCATCGATAAGGAGTGTCAGGGATGCCACGAGGCACCCAAACCTTCCCAGGGGTTCACCTCCCCCTCCTGTGGGGGCTGCCTCAGCAGCATGAGATGGGGTGTGACTGGCAGCAGGTGCAAGCAGGGAGGCTGTGAGGGGCTGCACGAGGTGTACAGGGGAGGCTGTGGGAGGCAGAGGGGAAGAGGCAGCAGGAGGCAGAGGCAGGAAGCAGAGGCAGGCATGATCAGCAGCCTGCACACATCCCCCCCACCCTTGCCGGCTGCCAACCTTCTGTGCCAACAGCCTCCCTGGCAGCTGACGTGAGCGGTACCTCCCTCTCCCGGGGTGCCAGGTCAGCTGGCAATGCTGCCCGCACACACTGCCCGCGCACGCCCAGCCCGGCCTTGGGGACGTGGTGGGGGATTGGCAGGGGCAAAAAATTCCATCTCAACATGGGGACCTGCCCAGGAGCCAGTGTGCAGGACTGCCCAGGGACACGGATCCTCACCCGTGCCACCACCTCGCTCCACTGCCAAAGGCTTTGGGCTCCTGATGGCCGGAGGAGGCGGAAGGAAAAACATCCAGCAAACAATTACAAAAGTCAAGTCTGAGCAAGAAGGAGGGTGTGAGCCGGGGGGGGTGCCAGATCCGGTGGTATTCCTTGGAGACGGCAACAACAATGGCAGGAATATTTGCTCATGCCTAGCTGAGCCCAAAACAGCCATGGGCTAGGGGCTCGGGACCTCGAGGAACCAGCCAAAAGCCTCTGCTGGCCTAAAGGGGAGCTGGGGCAGGACCCCGCACTTGCCCAGAGCTGACGTCAGTGACATTTTTTGTGCTATCACCTGTGCTGAGGATGGGGCCAAACACAGCACACGGTTGCCAGCATGGTGAAAAGGGGATGGGGAAGCTCTGGCAGTGACCAAACACAGAGGGCTGGGACAGGGACAAGGACAGTGGCCGGCTGGGGGGTTATTGTGAGACGAGGCTGTGACTCAATCACTTGGGCTGCATAGGGGCCCAAAGGGGAACTTGGGCACAGAATAGGTCTGTGCTGCCATCTCAGACTGCCACCACCTCCCTGTCCCACCGCTGGTGCAGTGGGACATGAAAGCAGTCTGTTGCTTTCTGAGGGTCATCCCATCCCCAGGGCCAGGAAGAGGTGCAGCCTTGACTCCTGAGGTCCTGCCTCTCACCTGATGCTCCTCTTGTGAGGTGCACTCGCTCCCCCAGCACCCTCGGGCCTACTCGGGCACCTGCCAGCCGGGGCTTGGGGCCACGGGGACCATGGGGTCCTCTCCTCTCCCCCTGGCTGGGGCCGCACTTTCCCCTGGCCATCTCCTGCCCCCTGCGCCCTGCAGAGACCCTTTTCTCCCCAGGCTCACACCGCCTAGCCCAGCCCAGCCCAGCCCAGCCCGCAGCGCGGAGCGGCACCGGGGCGGGGGTGGCTGTTGGGTCCCTGGCCGGCCTCCTGAGAGAGGAGAACCCACCGGGCTCAGACCACGTTCCCCGACCCTGGTCCCGGTCCTGGCCGTCGGGACGCCCCCGGGACGGCGGGGAAGCCCTCCCGGGGGCGGGGCGGTCGCTCAGCCCCTCCCCGCCCCGCCCCGCCCCGCCGGCCGCAGCTTTCTACCCGCCGCGGGGCCGCACTGCCGGAGAACGGGAACTGCTGCGGGACCGAGCGGAGCACGGCAGAGCCTGGACGTGTGTGCCCGCTGGTCATGGACGGGCGGGCGGTGCTGATCCAAGCGCTGCTGGCGGCAGGTACGGGCTCGCGTGGGGAGGGTCCCGGGTGCGGGCAACGCATTCCAGCGCCGCGCTCGACTGGAAGGTCCCGAACATGTGGGGGGAATGGTTTTGGGCAACGCGGGCATGGCAGGTCCCGGGCGGAGGGTCCTGGGCGCGGGCAACGCGGTCCTGGTCCCGGGTGTGGGCAGACGGGAAGGTTGGTCCCTGTCCCGCGTGGGGGGTCCCGGGTTGGGCGCTGTCGGCCCCCACTCCTGACCGCTCTCTCCGCAGTGTGCTCGGCGGCGGCGGGCGGGCTGCGGCGGGACGAACTGCACAACGAGGTGCTGCACAAGGGCGGCGGCGGGGTGCCGGTCCCGGCCACGGCCCCGCTGCTCGGCGGCAGCCCGGAGAAGGAGGGCGGTGGAGCGGCCTCGGGGAACGACTTCAGCGAGCTGCCGAGAGGTATGGACGGGATAATGGGTCCCAGGGCGGAGCCGGGGTCGCGGAACGGGCCGGGCTGGGGGCAGTCGGAGCCAGAGAGGTCGCGAAGGCGACGGGCTGAGGTGGTCAAGGCGCCGGGCTGAGCTCGGCTCAGTCCCGCGGGTGCCCCGGCAGCAGCTCCGGCTCCGCTTCGGCGGGACTTGCAGTGGTGGGTGGGAGCAGTCCCCAGGTACCGAGCCCCGGCGGCAGCAGACCCGAGTGGGAGTCGCCTGTGCGGCACCAGCACGGAGCAGTGGCGCTCCTGCCAGGGGCTGTCCCGTGTTCCTGAAGTCGCCGTCAGGACGGGTTCCAGGGGGTCCCGGGCCTCAGCTGCTTGCCCCGGAGGGGACAGAGCCCCTCGTGGCGGGGGTTGCCGTGTCCGGGCACCCGCGCTGCCCTGCCGGCGGTGGCCGTGGCGCGGGGACCGCCGTGAGTCACCGCCGCCCACGCGCGGCTGCTCCTCATTCCGCGGCAGGGCTCGTCAGCCGGCGGCCCCGCCACGGGGGCGTGGGGGCACTGCCGCTCTCTGGGGCTGCCGAGCACCCACGCCGGGCTCCTTGCCCCGGGCTGGCACCAGAGAGTGTGCCGGGGATTCTCACGGGGGTTGGACGGGGGAGCATCGCGGGCCGAGGGGGTGACATGTACCTGTGCCTCGCACACGCGGCGTGCCGAGGGCAGTACCCGGCACCAGGAGCGTGCTCTGCCCCGTGCAGCTCACCCTCCCATTTTTCCGTGTTTTCCTTTGCTTTCTGGCTGTGCCAGCAGACTGTGACAAAAAGCTGGCAAAACCGGGCTGAGCCACTCGCACCGGGGGGACTCAGCCCTCGGGAAACGCAGCAGTGTGTGTCGGCTGGCTGTGGCTGGGAGATAACCCGCAGGGCAGGGGACGGAACAGCCTCTGCTGTCAGCCTCATCCGCGGGTTTCTCCAAGCCGCAGAGTTTCCTGGAGTATCGGTTTTCTCCAGGCGCAGTGTGAAGGATGTCGAAATAACTTTGCTAGGTGTGCAACCGGTGTGTGCCAGCATGAGAGGCGCTGGTTCTGTCAGGAAGTGTCTGGGAAGGAACTGGGCAGGTTACAACTTGCCAGGCTGGACTCTGCTGCACTCTCCTCCCGAGCAGCCCAGGGCTTAGTTCACCGGAGCTACTGAGCACCGTAGCTCGGGGGGAGCTAAAAAATCCCCCTTGGAGCAGTGAGTGCTCTCCACCACCTCAGCACCTAGTGAGATCAAGCTGGGAGCTGATTTTTTTGGCATCTGCACATCTTAAAAACCATTCCAGTGCCGTTGCTAGTGTTGGGCTGTGTCTGGGTGAGGAGTTTGGTGCTCTAGTTTCCACCAACCCAGCAGGGGGCTGGCCTAGCACCAAAAGCCGCTGGTTACTGCACCACAATTAAAACATACCGTTGTAATTCATGGGAACGATGCCCTCACCATCTCTTTGGCTCTGCAAAACCAAAACTTAAGGCGGGCTTGCTCTTTTCATCCTGCCCTGGAGTGAGCAAGGCATCCTTGTGCCCACGGAAAGGAGAGTCCATCAGAGCCATGAATAGGGTCTTAGAAAAGCCTGTGCTTGTCAGGGAAGTAAAGGCCAGATAAAGGGGCAATTAGCAATGTTCTGTATTCAGTGGAAACTGGTGCATATAATAGCAGCATTTGAGATGTATAAAGCTCTGTTCCCCCTGCCCGACTCCTTTCTTTCCTTGAGAATTGTTCTTATGAATTGGAAAGGCCATGATATTTGTGAGGAGCTGAAAAAANNNNCACCCCGGGCTCGGGGGCAGCTCCCAGCACAAAGGGCTGCGGGAGCCAGGGCTGAGCAGTTGTGGCAGCCCTGGGATGTGGCTCTGCCTTCCCTTCAGCTGGCACGTGGAGCTGATCTGACTGCTGTTCTCTCCTTCCCAAATTGTTTTTCAGTTGCCTTCCTGTCAAAGCCTCAAGGCCTCGTTACTCCCAAGAAGAAAGGGAACGGCAATAAAAGAAGAAAAGGCAAAGGGCTGGGGAAGAAGAGAGACCCGTGCCTGCGGAAGTACAAGGATTTCTGTATTCACGGCGAGTGCAAGTACATCCGAGAGCTGGGAGCTCCCTCTTGCATGTGAGTTGCTGGCGTGTGCCTATGCGGGGGGAGCCTTAGTCATGGTTCCTTCAATTCTCCAGGCTGGGCAGAGGAAAAGCAGAGATATTTTTAGTGCTTGTTCCCTATCTGAGCAGGGACAACTCTGACTTGGCCTCTTCCTTGTATTTCTTGAGAAGTGTCCACCCTTCCCCCAAAACCCGTCACGGCCTTGGAGCCAGCGTTCCCTGCCAGCACGGTGAGCTCTGGCCGAGCTGCCGTGCTGGGAGCTACAGAATGGTGTGTAGGGCTGGGGTCTGGCAGCTGAGGGCTTCTGCAGGTCTGCTGTGACAAACCTCATCCTGTATATCCCCCAGTCTGAGATCTCGGGGCTCCTGCATCTGCCAGGGTACATCGGTGCAGCTGGGAGGAGCATCTCTGCTGTGCTACCAGCAAAGCAGAGTGGAGGTAGCACCTTTGGGGACAGGCTGCCAAAGCCATGCCTGAGTTGCCCTTTTGGCCTGATGAAAGACAGGGCTGTGTACCCCTCCTTGTCCACCCCCCGGGGTGCAGAGCAAGCAGGGACTAGCCGAGGCAAGTGGAGGAGAAAACGTTTGCCTGCTGCTCGGGCACCTGGATACAGCACTGCTACTGAGGGAAATACCCTGGGGTGCATATTTGATCCCCGCTGACGTGGGCAGGACTTGAGCTGGCAGATATGTAAGAGGCTTTGTTCTTCACTATCAATCCTCTGAGCCACCCAGCCTTGAGCCCAGGGAAGATAATAGCTCCCTGGCTTACGGTGCCCACAGGACCTGCAATCCGCAGGGATCAAGCTCCACAGAGCTTCTCTAACTCCCTAGTTTCCCCCTGTGGAAGCTGTCATGAAGTTGGGCCCTTGCATGGGGGACTCAGGACTGCCAGTGAGGGGAGATCTTTGCAGGCTCTGTTTGGGTTGGTGACGCAGCACAATGTGGGTTGCAACACCCCTGCCTAGGACTGGGACAGCCCGGTGTCCCCTGCGCAGATCCCTGGGGCTGGGAGAGAACCTGGCACACAGGCAAGCAGCAGGGGTCTGGGGGGGCTGGCTGGGTCTCTTCCCAGCGTCTCCCAGGTGCCATCACAGTTTTTAGTAACAGTGGCCAACTGCCCCAGTCTCCTCCGATAAAGAGGCCTCATGCTGACTGGTATCACTCGGTTGTGGCTGCTCTTGGTGGCTAGCTGTGCCCCTGTCACAGGGTCTCCTGGAGTGTTGCTTCCTGGGGCACAGGGTGGAATGAGGATGCTGCTGGACTGGGTCCTGCACCTTTGCCATATGCCCAGCCTTGCTGTTGTGCCCAGGGGGTGATGCTGGCATGTGGCATTGTGAGCCCAGGAGGAGGGCTGGGCTGAGTGCGGCTTGGAGATCAGGCTGAGGGTCAGTGGTGCTGGATATAGAGGGATATATATATCTGCTTGCATCAGTGCGATGTGGCTCAGGGAGGGCTGGAAGCCTCCCAGCCTGTGTGGAGCGTTATTTCTGTTACATGAGCAACCTCCCAAGTCTCCAGGGATGGGACACCTCCCAGCTGGCAGGGTGTGAGGGGACATCCCGCTCCATGGGAAATGCTGGGCCAGCTGCCTCACTGCTCTCTCTCTACTTCCAGAGGTGGTCTGGGCAACCTGTGTCTGCCTGAGGTGACTGGGAAGAGCACAGACCCCAGAGCCTCCTACTGGAGGAGAGCTCAACCTTTCTAGGAGCCTTCACTTGGTGCAGGAGAAGCTTAGTTTACCAGTACAATAGAGATGGTGGTGACACCAGGCCTCCCAGCTCAGGGGTGTGGGGACTGCAGGGAACAGACAGGGTGCTGGCTAAGGCTGAGCATGCAGGCATCGCCTTCCCATGAGGTGTGGGGGATGCAAAGACCGCTTGTCCTTGCTCGCCGCTGACCTTTATGACTTTCCTTCTTGCCCAGATGCCAGCCAGGGTATCACGGAGAGCGCTGCCACGGCCTCTTGCTGCCAGTGGAGCACCCCCCCAGCACGTACGACCACACCACAGCCCTGGCTGTTGTTGCTGTTGTCCTGTCCTCCCTGTGTCTCGTCATCATCGCAGCCCTGCTGATGCTCAGGTGAGTGGGATGGGACTGAGCTCTCAGATCTGTGTCCCTGGGAATATCATGTGCAAGAGGAGGGTGGCAGGGACTTTTCCGTGTCCTGAGCATCCCTTTGCTTGGCCTTGCAGGTGTCACAAGAGGGGTGGCTACGATGTAGAAAACGAAGAGAAAATCAAGCTGGGCATCACTGTGAATCACTGAGGATGCCAGGTGCTGGCAAGGTGAGCCCCTGGCTGGGCACAGGGCAGCAGTAGGGCTGGTGGACATCCCGGGGCTCTGCTGTTCATGCTGGCTGAAGTGATCTGATCCCGTGCTAGAGCTAGGCAGGAGCCGAAGGCAGCCTGAGTCTGGAGAAGCAGCTGGCTGGATTTGGCTTGAGAGTCTGGGCTGCCCTGTGGGGCTCCAGCCCTCTTTTCTCCCCTTCCTGCTTGAAATCCCTGTCCCCAGCCACCCCTATCACTCTTACCTCCTTCTTTCTAACCCCAAGTCCCTGCTCTGTGCTGGTGTTCCATGCTTCGGGGATGTTTGATAGTAGCGAAGCTGCTTCTGTTTTGTTTAGGTTTTTTTTTCCCACTTGTTCTGCTCCCTCTCTGACCCTCTGAGTCACTTCCCCTCCTTAGATATTGCCTCTATTTTTATATATGTGTAAAAAGCCCCTTTCCTTTTCATTCCCACTCTGCTTATTACTTGTGCCAAAGCAGTGCCTATCAGCTTGGCACGGGGGAATCTTCTTGCCAGCCCATGCCATGTTCCTCCGGCTGGGTCAGGGTGGGTGCTCTGCCCCAGGGGTGGCTGCAGGGCCGGGTGCTGAAACGCTGTCAAACTTCCTCTGGTCTGATCTGAATCCTGACGTTAGATGTGGTCATCCATCTTACAGCTACTTCTCTTCTTCTTCAAAAAAAAGAAAAGTCATTGTTCTTTGCAAGGATGAAGTAATGCCTTCAGAGAATTTCTGTCATGTTCGTCAGTGTTGGGGGTGGGAATTTTAGCTGTTCATAGGACCTGAATTCTTGGGAAGGAGACTGGGCACAAGGCTTTCCTCACTGTCCCCTTTACCCTGGCGATTACTGGGGTGGATGAGTCTAGGGGAAGTAGTGCTGTGTTCCCTAGAAGGGAAGCATGGTGGGGTATCTTGGCTCCCAGCCTCCCGGCCCCAGCCCTGAGAGGTGGCGAGTGACCGCTGGGGCTTGGGTGGGCAC
>VZRQ01007361.1:3363807-3392009 GCA_013397975.1 Machaerirhynchus nigripectus | reverse complement strand
CCTTTTTTTTTTTGATCGGGGGGGGGGGGGAATATTGCAGTTTGTGTAACATGCTGAGGCCTTACGGGGCTCCACATGTGGGGCTCAATTTACTTTTGCTAAAGCTATTTTTGGTTTGACACAAGAAATGTCAGTGCCACATAGTATGAGCTGATGAATTGCTGTGTACTGTACATATCCGTGAGGCTGGGATCTCATCTGGGTGGTGGCATCTTGCCAAATACATTTCAGTTCTGTTACTTCATACTCTTTTGAAAGGCCCGTTACGTAGCCTGAGAC
The DNA here is from genome assembly GCA_013397975.1 of Machaerirhynchus nigripectus. Classification (NCBI taxonomy): domain Eukaryota; kingdom Metazoa; phylum Chordata; class Aves; order Passeriformes; family Dicruridae; genus Machaerirhynchus; species Machaerirhynchus nigripectus. Next base: position 3,391,730 of record VZRQ01007361.1, on the reverse strand, counting down.
AGCTCCGACTGTGCTGGACTTCTGCTTAAGCTATTTGTGAACTGATATCATCGTGTTGCTTTGAGAACTATGTTGAAAGTTTAAGCTTCAGAATTCTGTCTGAATATTTCAGACCTTTCCCTTTACATTCTTCTAGCCCATAACCTGGACAAGATCCTTATTTACAGAAGAAAAATGTCTGGCACTTGGCGTGGGGCACAGTGAGGAGAGTGCTGCAGTTTTTCATGCCATGCCAAAATAGACAGTCAGTTTTGGTTTGATATTGCTTTATCATCAGTTTACTTGTACAGCAAATGGGAGAACACTAAAAGAGAAAATATAAGTGAGAATCAAGCAAATACCGTAGCACAACTTTTGGCTCAAGATTTAATGCAAGTATAGTATATTATCACAGCTGTCCCCATAATATGACTTTGTGCCATTACAGTATTTTATGGGACAGCTGTAATAATACGATTTTGAATTTTTAAAAATTCTTTTTAAGGAGTGGTTCAGATTTTTGGTGGCTGAACCATATGCAGGTGAAACCCAAGAGAGAATTAAATGTTCTTGATGATTGCTTGGATTTAAATGCATTCTTGTTTTTACTGTGATTCATGGTTTTATTTGAAAATGAGACATGATCAGTCAGGGTAAGCTCTTTCCTGAAGCGCCAAAGGCAGCAGTCCCTGCTGCACATCACTTGGTAGAGCTGCAGGAGCTGTGTTTTCCCTGTCTGTGTGTGTGTGTGTGTGTGTGAGGTGTTCGGTTCTGCCAGCACGGAACGCGGCAGCTGCCCTGCGCTTCCCGCGCACATGTCAAAAATCTCACCAAGAGCTGAAGGACACCCAAGGCTTAACCTTGACGGTTCAGTTGCTAACTATAGGCTGGTGTGTGAAATCCGAGTGGCCTCTCCATGGCCGCTCTCTGTGGGTAAGGCTCGGTGTGGGCTGGGTGCTGGAGCCCGGCTGCCGAGGAGCTGACAGGTGCCCACACGAGTCCCAAGGACCAGCATGTTGCTTTCAGCCTCTGGTCAATCTGTGGCTTATAAACTTGAAGTTCCTCCATGTAGCTGTTGGAAAAGGGAGGACTTATTTTCCACAGTGAGTCTGGTGTGTGGAGAAGTTCAGTCGGGCACTGAGCTGTGAAAAGAACAAAATTTGTGTCCAGCTGCTTGACCCATGCTTCTACTGCACATTGAACGAGCTGTTGGGAGCTGGTGCTTGAGGAACCAAAGGCTGCATGGGCATAAGCCAAAAGGTTTTCCATCACACAGTTGGTTTTTATTGCAGGTTTTTCCTAATTTTGAACTACTCGCTTTTGCTGCAGCCTGAACAGTGATGTTCACAGCATTGTTAGGTGTGAGGGGGCCTGTAAAAGTTTGCAAGATCTTTTTAGAGAGCTGTCATGGAAAGCAAAAATGAGAATGATGCATGCAGGAGTGATGCAGTAGTCGTCTGTGCTGCTGCCTGTGACTTGGTCTCTGAAGAAAGGGCCAGCAGTTGGTTGTCATCCCCTTCCTGGCTAATTAGGACTGTGAGAGGAGCAGAACTGGTCTGTGGACTTTGTGGTTACTGCTGGCAGTAGTGGGATACTGGGAATCTGGACTCCTGGGTTTGGTTCCAGCTCAGAAAAGGAGGAGTTTGTTCTCCTGGCAGCAGGCTCCTTTTCCAACTTGACATCTGATTTCCATACATTCCTTCCCCACTGCCCTGCCCCCGCTTAGTTCTTGATCTTATTGCTGCTGCCCAGGGCTGCTCATTTGTAATCTCCTGGATATCTTGGTCCAGTTATAGCTCCTCTGCCCTGCTGCTCTACATAATTGTTTCATGCAATACTGAAACATCAGAGAAGGAAAGAGTTCCATGGCTTATGTGCAAGATGTCTATCTGCCCTGTTCTAGGAAACAGCTGCATTCCTTTAAAGAATCAGCTTTGGACAAGAGAACTTGGATGTGTCTGGTAAGTCAGTGTTTGTGAAATGCATAAGCAGCAGAAACAAGGGTCTTACAATAAAAATAATAGCCAATTCAAAATAAAAATAGGTCTTTTACTTATCCCCAGTGGAAATAAACCTGTTGGTTATAGTCCCCCACCTACTGCGTGGGCGTTCTGATAGAAGATTAGCAATACAGCTTTTCCTCTTGCTTGTCTCCCTTGCCTGGGGACATTTAACTCTTTAAGAACATTTTTCTATTGCGACTAGGACTATGACATTCACACAAGTCTGTTCCAGTCTCTTCTTTATCCCTAACTTTTTCCCTACCTGTTACCTAGACATAGAGGAAGGAGCTACCTGAGTAAACTTACCAGGAGATGAAATCTAAACTGAGAAGAATAAGGGTCAGAAGGGAGACTGAGTGCTCCTGCAGACTGCCCTCATTGCTAGAACAGGGAGTTTGATGTGCTGTGAGCCAGAGGCAATGTGCTGTCATGGAAATGCCAGAGCCTTCAGGAAGCCTGCTCTCTCAGGGCAGCATTTGCAGGTTGGGCTCTTGTGGATTGAGGACTGTAGTAAGGCACCTTGGCTTTGTCTCTGCCTCTAGAGAGAGGGAAGCTGAGCTCTCTTGCGAGTACAGCCCATTTCTTGCTTCAGTGGCTTGGAGTTCTCTTTGGATATATACTGGACAAGTATTAAATGTTCTGAGGAGCTTACACTGCTCCTGCTTTTGTGACTTGCTGTGCCAAATGACTTTGCAAAACCATTATGGAACACGACTGACTGATTTCTGAAGTTCTCCAAGCACTTAAAATGTCACTGGTATTCTGAAACAGCAAGGAACTTCCATTTATTTTAATATTTAGTGAATTCAAAGTACTGTATTTTGAATCTTTTCCCCCATTTCCTGAAGGAAGTTTTGGAATCAAGGGTGAGAGTCCCTGGAGAAACACTGAATGCAAAAGCACTTCTTTCAGAATACAGGGCTGTTTCTCTGGTTTAGCACAGAGGATGTGACTTTCCTGCAGCAGAGGAGAATGGCCAGATCACTGGCCCAAAGAAGTATGGGGAGAGTCCCAGTTGTCTTCCTGTCTTGCTTGGAGATGCCCTTCCAGGTGTGGAGTTAGTGGATATTCAGCCAGCAGGACAGGGTGTGACAAGGTACTCAGGGCCCACAGCAGTCAGGTGGAGGTGCCCAGTCAGTCTCTGAGCTGGAATGGGAATGTCAGTATAAGATACAAATTTTAGGTGGAACAGCCTTAAGACAAATGAGAGAATCTAAGCCTGAACATCCTGGCCCCGTCACCTGTTCAAAGCCTGAAAGAAGGAGAGGCTCGTTCATGACCCCTGCATTAAAACACTGAATTAAATATGAGGAAACCAATCCCATGGCATGAGAACTCCATTTTACACAAGTTTAATTTGGAGATGCAAGAACCAAAGTGCTGGATCAAATCTTAAACCAGATGCAAGACAACTTCTGTCTTGAATTCTTACTTTGTTTCCTCCAAAACTATTTGCTGAATTAACAGAATATTTCAGCCAATTTAGGAAAAAAAAAATCAGGCTTTCTGAGAAGAAACGATTTTCAGAAACAACATCCAGCCTTTTTTGGTCCGCAGATGCTGATTCTAAGAAGTTTGTTCTTGCTGATTAGGACACAGCAGTGTGGTTGTTTTAGTGCTAGCTAATTTAACTCCAAAGTCCAGAAATATCTGTCTATTTGTGTTATGCTTGAATTCTTTTGGCTGTGTTATCTTTGCGTCCACTGCTGCGATGTTTTCTGTAGTGCTTTGATGCTTTGTTGTAGCAGGATTTGGGATGTGCAGAAGCCAAGACTGCTATTTATCCACAAGCTGGGTCTTCCTCCTCACTTTGCATTTCAAAGGTTTCCTCCTGGGAAAGGCAGAAAGCTTCTTCCTTTTTTTCTTTTCACCTCTTGCAACTGTGGATGGATTTCTTTTCAAAAAGGGTGGATCCTGATTTTTCTAGTTTTCCTGCACAGGTTCTTAGGGAAGGGCTGCTGTTGAGAAGGGCATAAGTTTGCCTGTCAGAGTACAGCAGTATCTTCATGTCACTTCATTTGCTACTGCAAAGTTCACCTTTCTGACCACAGAATGTTTATCAATAAGAAAAAAATTAAAATAGAAATGTCTTTAGGATTGATTTACCAGGGTGCTTACACCAGTGTTTGCTTGTTTATGTTTTCCTTGGTGCGTATCCATGTGGTGTTGTAGTTTTAATTTTTTTTTTTTTGTTAAGCATTCTTCCACAGGAATTTGTAGGGAATTCTTAAAAATAGATCAGATTTTAGAAATGGATCTTGACCTCCTATTATTGGAAAAAATTGTTTCTGTTTTCTGCTTCTTGCAACTTTCAAATCTGGTACAACCCAGACTGCAGAAAATCTATTTGAGGTGCATGTGTTGGTTGGCATGTTGTAGTCATCTGAGTTCCCTTGGCTTAAATAACCCATAGCTCTTCATTGCTACATACTAACAAATTATATGGAAACAAAATTAGAAGACAAAACCACTAACTCAGAGATATAGGGAGGAAGAACTACTCATGAAGATTTCAGTTTCATGAACTGCAGTTGTTCTTGCAGTGTTTTCCCACATGGATTTAATCTCAAATGTTATGAATTCCTGTATGATAGAGAGGAGGCATTTGCTTGCTTTTTTTATTTTTTAAATTCCATTTATGTCGATTGAGCTTCAAAAAGAATTTATGATGTTCATTAAAAGCAGACCACAGTACTATTTTATTATTTTGGGTTGTGCTATATTTAATACACACTTAGAGGTATATTCCTGATTTCTTTTTTTAAAGAACCAAACATGAACAATGGTATAAATCTACCATCTAGTTAAGTGTCTGGCAATGCAGAAACTGCTGTTTGCAAGCTGTGTTACTATCTTGGCTTGAGGTAATGTAATATGCTGTAGCTATTGAGAGATGCCCCCCAAAAAAGTGAAAGCTCAATGTAAACACGGCCTGAAGTGCAGCCCAGGCCCCTCTGCAGGGCTGGACGTGTTGGGCCGGCCCGTGCCGAGGTTTGAGGAAGCAAACGGCGTGGAATTCTTTGTTCAAATCCTTTAGCTCCTTAGAGTAAATAGGTTTATGGCTTATAAACGTTCATCTGAGTAAAAGTTACCCTTGTTGGGGCCTACATAAGGCAGGGTTTGGCCGGAGTCCAGCGCCGCTAATCCCGGTCTCCGTGTGCTCCGGTGTGTCAGGCTGGCTTTGCGCAGGTTGTGCTGCCCACTGGGGATGTCTCCTGCCCAAACAGCTCCTGGTGCTCATCCACCCCTCAGAGGGTAGCAGTAAAATGACATGTGAACTATAAACTGCTGCTCCTTGGAATGTATTCATGTATAATCCTCCCAACATAAGCTGCGGGATTTGTTTTGCTTTAAGGTATGCGGGGGGGAATAGTTAGGGTCAGCTATATCGAGGTGACCCAGTGAGATGACTGACCACTAAAATAAATGCAAACATATGAAAAGCTTCAACTCATCTGTTCAAACTCCATCTGTTCTGAACCAGCTCCAGTTGAGGCATATGATCTGTTGATGGGAAATTCAAAATCAGGCTGAAAAAATGCGAAACCCTTAGACATGAAGGGTGGCAGCACAAGCTATAATTAGTGATGATTTTTCTTTTTTTTTTTTTGGTATTGCTTCCTTGTCTTGTTTGGAACTGGGTAATTCATCTAGGGTGACTAAAACTGGAATTTGCAGGGGTATAAGCTGTGCCTGGTGTGAAATGCATGGAGAATCATTTACAGAAGCACCAGCAAATCCTGGGAGAGCAGAAGGGGACTACTGGGTGCTGGCAGTTCTGCACAGCTGGCTCTGGTTCAGTCAAGCTAGATTGCTTGGGATCAGCTCCTTGGAAGCCTTTCTTCCATTGGCTTTGAACAGTACTTAAAATGCAGTAATCCCCTACTGAGTCTGCTCAAAGCTTGAGCAGCAGTGCAAGTTCAGAATTAAAAAGCGTCTTTAAATAGATAAGGGCATGACTGGGCTTAGCCAAACTTTTCTCACGGAGTGGTCTAATGCAAGCACTTGGTTTCAGGGAGCAGACATTCCTTGTAAACACTGCTGTGATATACCACAACATGTTAGGTTGTTTAGAAATACAGTAAACGTGTTAAAATAATGTTACCTCTTTGGGCAAAGTTGTTTGTTTTCTTTTCAGTTCTTGTTGAGAGTTTCCCAAATGGAATGAGAAGCATGTAGCTGAAGTTACAGTGACTCTTTGTATGAGCTGGGAGCCAGGTGAATGGACTTATAGATCTGTCATTCATCATTATTCTGGCAAAATAACACTGGACATATGTACCTGTAAAATCGTCTCTCTGGAATTAGGCAGAGAGCTGTATACCCATCTTGGCAGGGGAAAGGCTGAGGCTTCCCCTGCTACCCTGTGCCAGTTCTCGCAGGGATCTATGTGGAGCCAAGTGGGAAGAGCTTCTTTGCAGACTGGCTGTGAGGGGGTCCTGTGGCCTGTTGTGGGGCCCCTTCTCTCCTGGTTTTAATACTCGAACACAAACAGCCTCTTGCACAGGCAAGCTGGGCATAAGAAACACTGGGACCGAGTTTCCTAACTCCAAGGGCAGAGGAGAGGCAGCTCATGCCCAGGACAGCTGCCTGCTGTGGAAAGCTCCAGCTGTAAAGGCTGAAGTTTGTTGCAGTTGCAAGTAATTGAAAGTAGGGATTCTTCATGGAAAACCTGAACTATGAGCATCACTGTGACTCCACCTTTAATAGCTTTAATGACCTGTATGTCATAATGAAGAGTGGCATGTGCTGAACAAACATCTCCATAACCTCATTCATTAAGAGGCGAATCTTTCAGTATCTAATATTATGTCTCAAAGTCAAGTAAACAGTACATTTTGGTGCAAACAGGCTGAGTTATGGAATTACTTACACTGGACAATCATCACTTTGTGGGTGTGTATGTGTGACACGAAGGAGCAGACAGATGATGAAGTGGGCAGCACTGCTGACCTGACAAGAGTCTGAAGGCCATTTGGGCCAGAGCATCAGGGAGCGCAATATAAACACTGATCAAATGAAAATTATAATAGAAAATTAGAATTGTCAAAGGGTAAGAGATCCTTTCAGAAAGAAACAAGCAATGAGCCTCAGAGAGTGCATATAAACCACTTTCTCTGTCTTAGGGAAACAAAATTCCTGATGTGGAGCTACCAAAGGGAGGAAAATAGAAACAAGTGGGAATATTTAGAGTGAGGTTTCTCTTTCAGTTCCCTTGTGCTCTATTTTTGTTCTCTTATTGCACTTGAGAGCCAGCAGTCACTGGGAGCCCGAGCATGTAGGTGCAGTCGATTGGCAACCACTTGGCTCTGCTCCATGGAGCTGTTCTTGTTGGCAGCCCAGGTTTGGCTGAACACTGCTGTGCTCAGGGACCCCACCTCCTCTGCAGCTTTCGTTTCTAATTTTCTTTGGTTTGAGTTGTCACCATTATCTATGGACACTGTTAGCAAGTCCTGCTGTATTTTTGCCAAGCATTCCCTTTGAAATGGGTGGTCAGGTGAGATGGGGTAAACTTGTCCGTTCTGACCCAGATATTTCTGGTGTTAATTTAACAACAGTGAAAAAGTTCCTGTGTGAAGAGGCGATTGTTACTAAGCTTTATAATTGCCACTGTGGTGCTGAACATGTTTCTGAATCACTGTTTCATGTTTGATAGTGTAGGTGTCATGTTTGACAGGTCTATTAGTGTGTGCTGTGACGCTTCCCTGAGAGCAGGCGGATACGGGCGAGCTCTCCTATCTGGGAGAAGACTTGGTTAGCTGCTTGTCTTCTGTGGATTAGCAGTACTTAAACTCTATCCCAGCTCAACACACAAACTCTGGGGGCTTGGAGCCTCCCATTGAGTCCAGCAGAGCTGTGAAAGCAGCTCTTGGGTCAGTATTAGCTGTGTCACCTGCTGGGCTCCGCACCACTGAGCAGAAAGGGGCTCCTTGGCTCAGTGACTCTCATGTGGGGCCAGCTCTCAGCTGGTGGTGAACCTCCAGGCACTGAATTAAGTTTGTGTGTTTGAAAGGCTTGTTTGCAGGCTCACTCAGGGAAGAACTAAGTCGTCAGAACGTACCGTGCTTCTTTCATGAGCTTGAAAATCTGTACATAAAATAACTACATCTAACTGAAACCAGGCAGCAGAATGACACTGCCCTATTTCTCCAGCTTGGTGAGGAAAAAAACTAAAAATGATCAAGCTGATGTATTACTTAGGGTAATTGGAAAAATGAAATTTAGGTTAAATTCTGGTTTATTACAAGTGCCCTGCAGCACTTCTTACCTAATGAGCAGAACAAACTTCTGCTTTTTCCAGGTGCTGCCATAAACCACATTATTTCCTTAGGTAAAAACTTTGGCCAAGATCTCCATAATGCGTGTGTCCCAAACTAGATGCTTAAAAACTGATGAGTTTTTTGAGTCCTGCTTATGTTGGAAAACGAAGCCACAGATTTAAATAGTTAACTGTGGGTGTGGATTTATAGTGCAGCTTTCCAAGACCTGGCCTTTGGCAGCTTCCAGGGCAGCACCTGTGTGCTTGAGGCTGAGAGCTCCGTGGTCTTACGGCAGGGAACTCAAACGGGTGGCTTTAAGCAGCACTGGTGAAGTCCTGCAGGATGTGCTGGCCAAGGCAGGGACATCTGATCTGCTTCTGAGCAAGTGTGGGAGCGGACACAGGTTCCAGCCCACTGTTTCATAGCAGGCAAAGTCGGGGTGGTTGTATTTGTGCCCAGCTGCCCGCATAAGTCTCGTCAGTGCTAATTTCAGCCATCCAGTTTTAATTCGCTGCCGCATGTCTGCCAGAGCATTGCAAGAGGGTGGGAGGGAGGATATTTTCCCTGATGACTGCTGTTGACATTTGCAGAATAAAAGTGAAGTCAGCCAGTTGTTGGTTGGAGGTTTTGGTGCCTGTAGCAGCTCTGAGCCAGCCGGGATCGCCCAGTGCCTGTCACCCAGCAGGGACCTTCCCAGCTGCAGCATGGGGAAAATTGCTCAAACTGTGTTGGTGAACTTTGTTTTTTAGACCAGGGACGTCAGGGAAACCAAAATGATCAATCTTCCTGTACAATTTGGGGAAGCAAATGAGAAGGGATTGTATTCTTCTTTGCTGCCCTCACAAAAAAAGGAAATAATTCAGGAAACGTTCACATACACAGGCAGGCTCAGGGAAGCAGTGACGTGGGAAGGGACTGATGGCTTTGTGTACAGAAGGCATCTTGCAGCTTTGGTTTTCACTAATGGCAGCTACTGCAGGGGGTGTGTGAAAGCTGATGTTTTTATTCTGGTGTTGTAGGCCTGGGGTAAGAGCATCAGAATGATGTGTTTGCTGGTGGTCCTGAAACGTACCTCCTCTCTGGCTGGATCCAGGCTCTGTATCTAACAGCAATGAAAATAACTTGTCTTTCCTACAAGGGTGGTCTTGAACTTGATTTTCACAAATCACCTGTGTTGTTATTTCAGCAGTCTGGTGTATGCCAGGACCCCAAACCATCACCACTGTGTGCAAGTGAATGGTGGGGACACCTCCCAGTGGGAAGGGGGGACTGAGGGGACAAAGAGAGTCTGAGTGAGCTTTGTTGGTAAGAACAGGAGTAGACAGCAAAGACGATGCCAGCAATAAGCATGAGCCAAGACTGGGAAAAAATGAGAGAGATTTGAGAAAATTGCAACATAAAAGATGTAGCGGAAGTTCCTGTGGAGAAGAGGAGGTGAAGCGGAACAGGGAAAGCAGTGGGAGGAGGAGGAGGCACTTCTATGTGCAGTTAATAGCAGCCCCAAAGAGAGTTTTAATTGGAAACCTATTATAATTACCCACGGTTTTCCTCCCATGCATTTCAGGAATGCGTGTGGCAGGTAGTTTTCCTTTTGGCTGCGTTACTGATGCAGAGGGCACTGGGTTCCCTGCCAAGTGGCAGATCCGTGTTTGTGTTTACCAGGCTCTGAGCAAACACATTAATAATGTCATTTGTCGTGGGAGATGACTCTGCAAACTGATTTCAGGTTTTTCTGTAGCAGACGGGGAATGCACTCTGCTTCTGCCCTGTCTAAAGCTGCTCATTTTAACTGTTGAAGCATGAGCTGTTGTCACCTGGCAGGAAGACATTGACCCTAGTTGGTGCTAGAGGAGACCTTGACCTCGTTGGTATGACCCATGGAGGCTCCTTCTAAATCCCCTGGGGGACTTTCTAAGTAGGGAAGGGGGTGAATCTGCAGCCTGTACATTCTTTATGTCTGGAAGGATGAAAAACAACCATGCAGGGTTCCTAAGATTCATTTGAACTTAGTTGTCCTTTACCTCTTTGTGGGATGCCGGTGCCACGTGCTGGAGAGCTGCTTTGAATGGTGGTGCTCCTTCAGAGGCTCCCCTGAGCGAGGCAGGCACCTTTCTGCTTGTTGGCAAGCAGGACTCAGGTGTTAGGGATGAATCTTTCAAATCCCTTTGGCGATTGAAAACAGAACAAGTGGAAACCAGTGGCTACAATTTCAGTTAAAAGCAGCCACCTACCACAGAAAAACCCTTTGACTTGTGAAAGTGCAGAAATTTGGAGGTCGGTGAGGGGTTGGGTTAAAGCCAAGGCTTGAGAAATAGGAGCTGTGAAAGTTCCATAGCTTCTGCTGGAAGCACTGTCTCTGTTTTGTCAAATCACAGGAGGGTGTGGGTTGGAAAGGTTCTTCACAGACCCTCCGGTTCCACCCCCTGCCATGGGCAGGGACACCTTCTGCTAGCCCAGGTTGCTCCAAGCTGTGTCCAACCTGGCCTTGGGCACTCCCAGGGATGGGGCAGCCACAGCTTCTCTGGGCAACCTGTGCCAGCATCTCACCACCCTCAGTGTAAAACATTTCTTCTCCATGTCCAACCAAACCCCAGCCTGTTGCAGTTTAAAACTGTTGCCCCTTGCCTGTCATGACAGATCCTGGTAAAATCTCTCTCTCTGTCTTTCATATAAGCCCCTTTTATACATTGAAAAGCTGCCGTGAGGTCTCCCTGGAGCCTGTTTTTCTCCAGGTTGTACAACCCCAACTCCCTCAGCCTTTCCCTGTGGAAAGCTTTGGTTTTATTGTGTGGGTTTGTTTACCTTGCAAGCACTAAACCCTTAATTAACAGCTCTTACCTGTCAAGAGTCTTCCTTGACTACATGCCATCAACTGATTTAAATCCCTTTGAAGGGAAGGTGCTGACAGACTCCCCTTGCTGGCTGTGTGCCAGAACTGCTTCCAGATCATTCAAGGACGCTGAATGATAGAGGGAGATCTCTGTGTGTCCATGATCATCCTCCCAGAGCACGGGTGAGGCTGGTGAGCCTTTGGGGCCAGCCTGGTGGGCTCTGGGAGCTGTCAGAGCAATTTCTCCTGTGTCTGTCCAGAACATGGGAGTGAGGATGAACACTTAGAAGAGGTGGCTCTAGTTTTAACTTGGTGTGCAGCTGGGCAACACCGATGTAAAAAGCATCCAACGTTTTCTGTGTCTTCTTTTTCACTTGTAGGTTTATTCTTCAGCCTAAAGGAGTGATTCATAATCAGCTCTTAGAAAAACAGAGAATAGCCGAAGAGAAAATTAAGGAGTTAGAGGTAAGTTTTTGGCAAGTAATGATGATGAAAGTAGAACATGAAAGGTCAACAAGATGCTGTTTGCTACATCTCTTGTTTTTATCTGGTACTTTTCATGTTGAAGGATTGTAACTAGATGAAACAGACAGCCTGTTACAAGTAACCTGCAAGTAACTCAAGGCACTTGGTTCCTTTCCTAGCTCTCCAAACCAGTAGGGATTGATTGTTCGTTCTCTGCCCCGGTATGAAAACTGGGAGTGAGGGATTCAAATGAGATTGGTAAGAGCAAGGTCTGAAACAAGCAAAAGGATGTTTGTGTGGTTATTTGCAGCAGATAAGTGATGTAAAACTTTGCCAGTGCTTTGGGTATTTAAAGGTTACACTGGCTCAGAACAATTGCACAAATTCATGGAAGAGAAATCCATTGAGAATTACCAAATATGTAGAAATGGCATCCTGCTCAGGAAGTCCCTGAGCTAAAAATGTCTGGAGGGTGGGAAAGTATGAGGAGGAAGTACCGTATAGGCCTGGCCTGTCCTTACACTCTGCCCTAAGCATCTGCTTGGGGCTGCGGTTGAAGAATGAATCTATGGGGAGATGGGACTTTGTTTTGACAATGTGGTCAGAGCACTTCTGTGTTCTTGTGTTTATCTGGTTGGAGTATTCAAGGCAGGGAAGGATATCTAGGAAATAAAAAGTAGTGTCTGCGCAAGTTGCAGTGTTCAAACAGGCTATCTGGTGAATCTTGACTATCTTCTTGTGGCTGCGTGTACAGCTTACAGTTCTTCTGAGAAGAAGTGCAAAATGTACTTTTCCAAGGCTGTTAGTGTGGGGTTTTTTATAATGCTCCTGGAATATCATTAATACAAACTCCTGTTTCTGGTCTTTGGGGAATGACAGAGAAAGCAAAGACCAAGTTGTGTCAAGCTGCTTTTCCCATCTGTTATTGTTTTGGAGAAAGTGATGTAGAGACCAAATAAATAGGGACAAGCAGGAATAGGAAATCTGTGTTCAAACCCATTCAGACCTGTGCAGTTCTGTCTCTGTTGTCTCCTACTTACACCAAAGCAGAAGTTGAGTCTGTATTTTTTTTAATCCCTTCTTAAAACTCAGCCTGCCTGAGGAGCTGTGGAGCAAGCCCATTCCCAGATGTTGTGTTGCCTGGAGCATTGTCTGTGCCAGACACTAAGGGGGTTTGTGTTTCTGCCCTTGAGAACTCTTTTCTGCACAGGTCAACAAGTGCTCCGTGGGCAGGCTGTGTATCTGAGGGGGGTGTGCAGGCAAGGCACAGTCATTTTTATGGTTATGTGGTAAAAGCAATTGTATCCCTGCTCCTTTGGAGCCATCCCAGATGCCAGTGGTTTGTGCAAAGGCAGCCCTGCAGCTGGGGTTGGAGGACTTCATGGCAGCACCTCAGGGTTTGGAAGCAGGTGGAATGTGGCTGGCAGCACCTCAGGGTTTGGAAGCAGGTGGAATGTGGCTGGCAGCCTGTTTATAAACTGCCCCTGGGGTCCCTCGCTGCCAGCTCCAGCAGGCTGTGGTCAGCTTCTTGGCTATTGTGCCCTTCAGCTGTGCCATCTGGGTTTCTTCCTGTTCCTGGTGGGGAATTATCTTACCTCCTGAACTTCCCGATCGCTGAGTTCAGCAGAATGGATGGAATTTCCCACAAATTATAACCTCTGTCGTTCTTACACAAAGCCTCAGAACTGGCTGCTTCACAAATGTGTTTTTCTGCTTCGTAGCTCCCTGTTGCTGAATCTCTGGTTATGGTCATCGAGTTGAAGTTTCCAGCAATAATGACTGTCTCAAAAGGTGGTTGGAGTGGAAAGGTAGTTGCCACATGGGTTGGTTTTTCTTTTTAATCCTGAATAGTAGGGCTCAGATTGCCAACACATTCAAAAGTTTGTTTTAAGTGAACATTCAAGTCCATCTTTTAACTGATCTCCTTCCAGCTGGCTGGGGCAGTTTTGTGAAGAGGGTTTTCCTTAGGCCTGGGATTCCCCATGGAAGAGGACAAGCACTTAGGCTGACAACTGCTGGAAACTGAGATTTCAGTGGAAATACCTGAGTCCAGCTCAGAGAGCACTTATCACAGGAGCAGGGGATTTTGCTGTCCTGAAAACAAGTTGTGACCAAAGCAGGAAAGAATGTGAAACTTTGTGACCTTGTGCTTCCACCGCATCGCTGTAAAATAAATACCAAACCAAGAAAGGTTAAACATCCCTCCATTCATTATTAAAACTGGAAGGGTTTTAAAGCTTAGGTTTATATTTTACATTGTTAACTACCTTATGACTTACATTTCTCACTTGGCACAGCTGAATCAGGCTGGTCAGAGTAATCCACCAGTACCCTATGGTCTGGCTGATCTCATCGCACATGTAGCCAAGCTTGAGGCAGTTGTGCTTTGCTATGATGACACTATTGCCAAGGGATTGTGAAATGTATATTTTTTGATGCCTGAATCTGAGAAAGGCTCTCTCCTCTACCTTGGTGCTGTTTGCAGAGGAGCACAGCACAGAGAGCTGGGTTCACTGCTGAGCTCTTCTGGAAATCCATCCAGCCGCATAGCAAGGAGATCTCCAGCTGCCTGTTCCTGAAAATGTGTCTTTAACTTGCTCCAGAGGTGTGAGCTGGTTTTGCTGACATTCACAGCTGCCAGTGAACTTTGAAAACCATGAGGGGTTTTGTCCCTTTTCTCCCTTTGACACCGTCCACTGCAGTACGTGATTGCAGTCATTCCCTGTACAACCCTTCCCCTCTCATGGGTTTCTCCACTGCTGAAGCAGTGCATTGTATTTTTAAAGGCAGCATCCCAAAATTGATGGGATGTTGCTGGTTTGGGCCTCCTTGCTGCTCACCACATGACAAAGCAGCAAGGACAAGCCGGACCTGTCCTTGTAAAGGGCTGGGAAAATAAGGCTGGTCTGGAACACGCATTATGCTTGGTGAGAGGAGCTGTGTTCTAAAAGCACCAAGGGGTCTGGGCGTGCATGAACTGCCAGTTAGTTATTCTGCAGAAGTTATTCTGAAGAAAACCAAAGGTAGCTTTACCCTGCTTGTTAAAGCTGTGTATGGCCGTGAATTTATCTAAGTGTATATATATCGAATCGTGGAATGGTTTGGGTTGGAAGGGACCTTAAAAATCATCTCACTTCACGCCCCTGCCATGGGCAGGGACACCTTCCACTAGACCAGGTTGCTCCAGGTACAGGGCAGCCACAGCTTCTCTGGGCAGCCTGTGCCAGGGCTTCACCATCCTCATGGTGAAGAATTTCTTTCTAATTTCCCGTGTAAATTTCCCCTCTTTCAGTTTGAACCCATTGTGCCTTGTCCTGTCACTCCAGTTCCTGGTGAAGAGTATCTCTCTGGCTTCCCCATAGGCCCCTTCAGGTCCTGGAAGGTGCTATGAGGTTTCCACACAACCTCGTCTCCAGGCTGAAGAGTCCCAACCTTCTCAGCCTGTCAACTCCATATGCACCTGTGTGGCATTCTGAACTTCACAACTTGTGTCTAATCCTTTGGAATCCAAACAGACTGCCCAGGCTTGCTGGCACAATGGCTGTGCCTGCTGACAGGCTGTGCCAACGGGGCTTACCCAAACCTCCATAAGACTGGTGCCATAGGCTCCCTCACACACTGGCATGGGACACGTCCTGCTAAGCAGGAGCCATTGGATTTTTCCAGTCCTGATACTATCAAATTCTTGTTGTGTTTCACGGTACAAGGGGTATGTGTTAAATCTATTTTGAAAGCATTCTAAAGGGATGAGCACAGACTCTTTTTAGCTCAGCAATGTTTGTGCAGTATTAGGAGAAAAACCAAGTAATGTTTTTCTTCCCTTGTTTTTAAGGAAACATGATATGTGAGGGGTGGAACAATGCTTTGTTTCAGGAAATGTTATCCGTTTCCATTGTAGGGCTAGATGGATTCTGTTTTTAAATGTGGCATTTTAAAAAGAAAAAACTCTATGATGTTATAAAGACATGGAAAATTGATTCTTCATTAGGGGTGGAGAAAGTGATTATCACTGTGTGCTTTCTCTGATAATATCTGATAGTCCCCTTCTCTCCTGCTATATTCAGCTTGTTTAGTTGTCAGGCGTTGTCAGACTAAATTGCTAAAAATAACAAATAAGGGGGAGGCTCTGCTGGGCAGCTCCGTCTGCTGTGTGCCACTGAATTTAGCTCCTTCGGGAAAAGGGCAAAAGCAACCTGCAGCTTTCTGGTTGAATTGGATTTTGGTTTTAAACTCTGACCACAGCATAGCTGTGTGCTTGTTTCCCAGGCAATTCTTTCACATGACTGTGGGAGACTGGAAGTTTACTGCTGCAGAGATAAAGGGTTGGTTGGTTTCTCCTCTGGCTGCCTGGAGCAGAAAATATGATCAAGAAAGCTGTACCTAAAGGCTTCATTTCTAATTCAGAAATCCTTCATGTGATCCCTAAAACACCATGTCCAATTTCCCTATCCCACGCAGAAAATGTCTTTGCTCTCCGTCCTGGTGGAGGAAGGAGCACTGTGCTCTCAAACACCGCTGTGCTCCATGTCTAAAGCCTCAGGTGATGTTTGCAAAGCTGGTGAAGTTACAAAGTGACTGCACTGAAATGCCTTAAGGTGACCACCGACTTCTTCCCCAGTGTTGCCTGAGCACAGTCTTGCTTGTGCTGCAGCTTCTATTTCTCTAATCTTCTTTTTCTGGGAGCTTTAAGATGGCTTTGCTGCAGCCCTGAGGCGGAGTGGTGGTGCCCCCGCCGCGATGAGTCGGCTCTGACAGCTGCCACAACAGTGTTTTCTTCCCCTGTGGGAACAAAGATTTCTGCAGGTGAGGTGTGGCTGGGGAGAAGCGCTGGAGCCTGGGGCAGGTATGGCTGGGATGGACCTGCTCGGTGTGGCCCTGGCCTCCGACCTGCTCCAGTGGCAGCTCTCCTTCATTTTCCACTGAAACCCTCAGCATGGAGGCCAATTCTGTGGGTGGCTTTAACGATGTGAAAACAAGCCTCTTGAGATTTGTGGTGCTCTCTGCAGACCACGAAGCGCCCATCAGAAGGTAGCAATTGTTAGGCTGTTCCCAAGTTAGACCAATTTCTTCCAGGGATTTACAGCGCACAAGTTCTCATTGCATGGTTTGCTTGGGGTAGGCCAGTGCCCAGGAATGTGTGGTGGGCTTTTTAACTAAACAGGGGGAAATAAGGAATGCTCCTGTTTGCTTTGGACAGGGGAAGCCTCAAGAATAACCCTCTGTGCATTAGCCTGGAGCAGATTTTGCTTTGGATGAGGGTGCTGTTCCCTCATTCCATTGCTGGCATGTGCACACGTACCGGGGGCAGGATTTTAAACACACGTTGTCACTGAAGTTGCCCCTTGTTTCCCCGTGTGTGCATAGGCAAGGTCAGTCCCTCTGCTTGCTGCAGAGGGAGGCAGGACACCTAATGTGGGGACAGGTGGAGTATGGAAGTGAATTTACCGTGTAGGATTAGTATTTGGGCTTGCATGGGTGTTTTAGGAGAAAGCCAGGGGATCTCTACAAATAATGGATGTTAGTGTGAAGATGAGCTGCAGAGCCTCATCAGACCCTCAGTGGGGACCAGGCCAGGCACTGCCCAGCATCTTGCATGGCTTTGGGTGTCTGAGGCAGCTGCGGGTGTCTGGGCAGGTCCTTCTGGACACAGACATTTGGACTTGGTGACGTTCCTGGGAAATGTGTTTCATCTTGACTCTCTTGGCTGGTGTCATCCAGCTTCTCAGTCTGTGCCCTCAACTGAGGGTTGCTCCTGTTTTTCAGGCTGCAAAGCTGGAGGCTTAGCTTGCTTTTTGAGGACATGGGTGGTCCAGCTGCCTGCCTGTCAGCTGTGGAGCATCCACAGGCACTCCCGTGGGAGAGCAGAGTGCAGCCTGCATGGGCAGAGCTGTTACCAACGGTCTGCCCTCCATGAGAGCCTTGTTTTGAAGAAGGGAGTAGCCAAAGCTCACTTTTTTCCCTGTAGGTCTGACTGTCTTACAGGGAGGAGAATCTGTGTTCTCATTCCTGATTTTTGAAATGGAAGATACTCTGAGCAATTAGAAAAACAGGTTTTAAAATGACAAAATTTTGAGGAGGTTGAGAGTGTAATGGACACAGAGCTAACGCTATCAGCACAAAATCCTGCTTTGTGCAGAGGCCTTCTGACATTGGACTGGGGCCACACAATTTAAGGTAAATACTGGAGGAATTGGGGCATAGCTAATGCTGCTCTAATTCTTTCTGTTCCCTAAACTGACTCTGCTGATGGTTACATGAAGAGCAGGCCTCCACAGCTGTGAGGAATCATTCACTTCACTTGCTTTTTAATGTTTAAAGCCTCAAGGTCTGCCTTGTTTGTCAAAAATGAGGGTGGCAAAAGGATTGTATTCTTACAGCTGGACTTCATGGGTGTTTCTCTGTTATGTGACTGTCACCTGTCGTGGCAGACAGATGGAAATCAGCTGTGTGCAGCTAGCACCTTGCAGCTTTTTAAGGCAGCAAGTGCTCCTCAGTATCTGCAGGGAAGGAGGTGGATCTGTTTAAAAGCTGGCTCTTAGTCTACGTTAGATTTGTTAGATAAAGATCAAATAACAGTATGTTCTGCTTTGAAAATTGTGTAAGAAGCTTGTCATGTGTTAAATAGTGCACAAGTCACTGGTTGCAAAACATGATGTTGGAATCTTAGAGGCACAGGGAAAAGAAATTCTCACATTTCAAAGGGGAAAGGGGATTCCCAGCTCTCTGGAGGGGTCATCCACCACCTTGGGGCTGGGATGGCTTATAAAAACTGATGTCTCACCACATTTTTATGAAGAATGGTTGTGGGTGATGCTGTTTTGAGTGGAATGACTTGTATTTATATCATCACATCTGTGTGGGTATGCAGTGGCAAGGCTGGATCTCTCATTTGAAGCAATCATTCACTGCAACAAGTTTTCAAACTCCCAGATTTTTGCAAGCAGTTGTTTAATTAGTAATTCTTTGTTAGTCTTTGCTGTACTGCAGACTGCAAAGTAAGCACACAAACCAGCTGAGAGGGCAAAGGCTTTATGAAGGAAGAACTGGAATTTGATGACTTTGCTTTCACTGTTTCTACCTTTATTTTTAGGTGGATAATTGTAGATTTTAAAAGCAAGAGAATAATTAACATGGGGGTTGTTTGCTTCCTTTTAAGTCCTTCAGAGGCTAGTTATAGACATGCTTTCAAAATAAAGGCATCTCAGAACTTGTTTTAGGTTTTTTGGGGGGGGGGGGGGGGATTTACTCTTGATTAAGAAAACCCCAACAGCCTAACAGAGAAAACTTTTCAAGCAACTCTTGCCAGTACACTCACATTCCTTTATAATTCAAAGGAAAGTGAAACACATTATGTATTAATAAAAACCCACTTCTGCTGCTGTGTCTAAATGGTTTTGTCCATCCAGGAGCCTACATTTAGTCATCTGAGCCTGAAAACATTGCTTGTTTCCTCTGATTAGCATTAAGCTGCCTTTATGGTTACACTGAAATCATTTTAACACCAAGTTGGTTGATAAGTCTGTCGTTTTAGAGCAGGGTCTGATTCATTGTCAAAGCTCTCCTTTGTGCTTATGGCTGCACAAGTATCCAAAGCAACGAGCTGAGCTGGATGCGGGTCCCTCTCCAAATTCCTCCTTGCATGAGTAATAATTAGTCACAAACCCAGCACTGCTGTCCTTGCCTTAGTCACCAGGCCCCTGCAATGGCTCCTGGCTGGCCTTTGTGCCAGGCAGCTCTGGGGAGGGGGATTATCTGTGCCCGATAAACCTCCATCCTGCTTCCATCTCCTCCTCCATCTCGCCTGGGGAGAACAGGAAACGATTATTTGGAAAGCGTGCTCCTGCCTGTCGGAGCCCTGACCCAGCCCTGAGTCAGCTTTACAAAGCCACACCTTGCTCCCAGGTATGCGGGGCAGCCCTGGCGTCACGCTTCCTGCTGTCCCCCTGCCCAGCTCAGCCCTGCTCCGTCCCTAATGCCTCGGTGATGGGCATGTGGCTGCTCTGAGTTCGGGGCTCTCTGAATTAGGGGGGAGATGCTGCCTGGTTGGGAGTTGACATCATCTTTTAGTTGCTGATTTGTCTTTGAAATTCATGGAAATGATTTTTCTTTTAAAGTGGCCTTGTTTGGCCAGGACTGCAAGGGCTGCAAGGTGTGGTATGGTTTTGCAAAAGTCCTGCTGCCAGGAGGAATCCCGATGAGCCACACCAGTTCTGCAGGGCCACAGAAACTGAGGCACTGGGTTAGGGAACTTACCGCATTTTGCAAGAGGCTTGGTGAGGGATGCTTCCGCCGAAACAGAACGTGGGGGTTTTCAGAATCTGTGTGAGTTTCCCCTCCCTGAGTTCTCTGTTTGACCTGACTCTGCTGTCATAACCGTGGGTAGGGTGCAGTATCCAACCTGGAGCAACATTCTCCTGGAAACTGCTCTAATTGCGGAATTGTGCCAAGAAGGGGTGTCCCTAAGGGAATCCTTTGGGTTGATAATACATTTCTGCTGCCACCTACTGAAAGGTTCCCATCGACTTGCTTTTGTAGTAATTCACATCAGGCTAGGGTGCAGGAGTTCACTGGAATAACCCATCGTTTCCCAGTCACAAAGAGTAACTGTCTCCATCTCTGCTGGGAGCGCTGTCCTGTGCCTCAGACAGTGGGTCCGTGCAAACTGCTGCTGCCACGGGGCTGGGGTTGGGCAGAAAGGCTGGCAGGCGGGCTGGCTTTCTGCCCCTTACCTTGCCCCTTCTTCTCTTGAAGGTAACAAGTATGGAAGTTAATGGGGGCTTTTCCAAGGAAGCTTTTTCAGAGTGTGTTCCTCAGGGTTTTGAGGTGCTTCGGTAACGATGGGGGAAGCGCTGCTGGTTGTGCTGTGGTAGGATCAGTACACGATGATGGTGGATTTGCACCAGCAGTTCTTTTAAGGATTCTGCTGAGTTGGCAGATGTAGCTGTGTGCTTGATGTTTTCTCTTCTACACTCTAACCCAGATAGTTCTGAAGTGACTGTTGGTCCCCGTTACCTTGTGGAAGGAAGAGGTGAGGAAAAACAGAAGGGTCTGAATCATCACTTCTCCTCTTAGGTATATGGCATCATGCTTCTGTCAGCAGCTGTCGTCAGAAGCCAGCTGGGCTCCCTTCCTATTCCAGGTCATTCACTCTTGAGCAAACTCTGGGCAACTTCCTGAGGCGATAACTCTGCTTGGAAAGTCTTGAAGTGTGTCTAAATATTTGGTGGTTGCTGTAGAGTGGTAATTCCCAGTGTGTACATGTGCCACCGTGCTGAACTGGGTGAGGACCAGTGCTGGGTGGACCCATCAGGGCGTAGGGCTGCCTGCAGACCTACCCCGCCCCATTGCTGGTGTCCACTATTTCAGCTTCTCCTGGAGCAGGAGCAGCCGGGTGCTGTTCAGCAGGTCCACCTCCTTCCTGTTTAGGGGTTCCAAGTGAAATCCCATTAAACAGAGCACATGTCCTCAGCACATCATCTTCCACGAGCTTAGTCTGACCAAAATGTTTGCCTTGCCCAGGGTGTGCTGTTCTCTGCTGGGAGTTTGGGTACTGCCATCCCCCAAGAGCGAGGGCAGCTCGGGCTGCTGCTGCCTGGCCCTCAGTACAGTGGCAGCACAGTTTGCTGTCCTCCCAGGGAAGATCCTTCTCTAGCCAACCGTGTGCTCCTACCTCTAGCTCAGGATCTGCTGTTCACTTTCCTACAGAGCCCTCAGGGAATGCCAAAAATGGTTTGAGTTAACTTTGGGGGATACAGAAGCTCTTGGCTAGCCGCGGGTTTACTGAGGTGGTGTCACGAGATGAGCTGTCTCAGGGCTCCTGTTTGAGGCACTGCATCATGCCTGAAGACTGCAGCGCTCCTCAACGGAAGTCTCTGAGTGTGAGAGTGGGATGCCAGAATCTGGTGGCTGGTAGCCAAGCACACTGAGAGCCATGGGAAGGGAGGTATTCTCTGTGAAGGAACCTGCCAGCTTGTTTTGTCCTCACAAGTTGGGTGTAAAACAAGTTCATAGAAAAACAGTTTAAAAAAACAAAAAAAGGGAGAAAAAAGAACAGGCTGAAATGAATAGGCATGTTCCAATACTAGATCCTTAAATTTCCATGGAAACATTTTTGTTTGGGCTTAAGCAAATCTGTGTTTGCAGGTCAGAGGTTGAAGCTTTCTTTCATTTGCAGAGGTGACGTGAGAGAAGTGGAATTTCAAGAGCAAAAGTCGATGTTGATTGATAAACCATGACTTGACACAGGAAACTCACCTGTGAGTGGGAGGGTATGGCAGCATGGATGGGCAGGGCTGCCGTGTCTGTTCCCTCTGGGAGCACAGGGCTGTTTGGGCTCTCGGAGTGGAGCGAGAATGCTGAGCCCTGTTCCACTGAGCCGCGGCTCGAACCAGGGCCCTGCCACACGCGGGGCTGGCGGTGGCCAACACGCTCTCCCCGAAGGCAGAGGCGTCTGAATCACAGTGCTGGGGGGAAGACAGTGCTTTGATCATCAAAAGCCCATCCAAGAGGAGCTGATTAATAGTTTTTTCGTGCTGTGGAATCTGGGGATGCTGGCTCTTTAATCTGCCAGGAATGCCAGGTCCGGGTGCGTCATCTGGAGAAGCACCGGCCTCTCCGGCAGAGTGATGCAATGGGAGCGGAGGGGGGAGGCTGGAGCAGGAGGTGACTTCCCGCCGTGTCAAAAGGCCACGGGCCACTTCTGTTAACCACAGCTCCTTTTCTTCTTCGGGGCGTGAGCCGTAGTTGTATTTGCATTCAATCCAGTCTTTCCACAGCTGCTGCCAGAAGCAAACAGCGCAGAGCTGCTCAGGGAGCAGGCAGCGCTCGCGATGGGGAGTGAAGGGCAAGGGAGAGCCGAGGAACGGGTGGTGGCAGGGGCGAGTCCTACGACCTTGTTTGGCTGCAGCCACCCGTGCCAGGGTGCAGGGTGGCCACGCCAACACGCCTTGGTCAGGAGCGTGCACAGCGAGGGCTGGCTCGTGGTGCTGCCCGCACAGCCCCTGGCTGGGGCCGGCCCAGCTGGTGCTTCCAGGAGCCTGCGCTTCCTATGCCAGCAAAACACAGAGGCAGCTGGGGCTGATGGAACCCCCCAAGAGCCATGGCCTGCAGCCCCCTGCAGGTGTGCATCCCACCAGGCCCACTGCATATCAGTGCCCTGCCCTCCCTTCTCCTCGCAGGCAGGGCTGGGGCTGGTGGTACCTTCCCTCTTGGGCCCTGCGGCTCTGTGTGCGGAGCTGTCAGCTGTACAGCCACCCTTCCTCTTGGGAAGGGTTCCTGGGAGATGGATGTGGTTGTCTGTCGGATGGGGCTGCGTGACTGGTCAGTCCCATTTTTGGCTGCACCTTATGATGATGGACGTGGTGTTCTCAGTCCATGCAGCTGTACTGAACCACACACAAGTTCACCCCTCGCCCCACACACCTTTTTTAGGAAGGCTGCAGGAAGCCTTGGAGGTGGAGAAGGCTTCCGAGAGCTGGCAGGGGAGAATATGGGCCAGGTTGGTGACACAGCTATACTCAGGGGTAGGAGAGGTGCAAAGTCCAGTTTCTGAGCCCCCAGGATGTGCTGGGAGGCCCAGCTGGTGGGATTGGCTCTGCTGCCCAAGGAGGGATCTTCTTGCCCTCCATCCTGGTGCCAGACAGCTATTAGCATGGCAATTCTGTTTCCAGAAAGCAGATTTAGGTGAGAACACTTCCTTTGGGGCTAGTTTTGAGACAGATCATCGGGGCTGTGGTTTGTCTCGTTCCCAAATGCTGCAGCCCTTCCTGCCTGGGGAAGGAACTGTTGCTGGGAGTGGTATTAGCCTAAAGGAATTAGGAAACGGCAGGCTGGGAGGCATTGACTGCTCTGGCTTTTGGGGGGCATCCTTTTGGGTTTGCACCCTGTCAG
Organism: Machaerirhynchus nigripectus; assembly: GCA_013397975.1. Lineage (NCBI taxonomy): Eukaryota > Metazoa > Chordata > Aves > Passeriformes > Dicruridae > Machaerirhynchus > Machaerirhynchus nigripectus. The sequence goes on along the minus strand of VZRQ01007361.1, from coordinate 3,368,304 downwards.
TGTTCTGCAGCTGGCCCAGAGCTCGCTGGGCTGTGGCAGGGGCTGTGTGTCAGTCTTGTGTTCCAGTGTGCAGGTGGCAGAGCCCTTTCTGTGTGGGGCAGAAGGGGGACCAGGGGGCTGTCACTGCAGAGGAGAGAGTGGATGAGAACTGGTGGGTGGCCTGTGGCAGGAAGAAGTGAGGCTGCAAGAGCCTGTCCTGGGCAGGAGCAGGGCAGCTGGCTCTGCTTTGGAGTGCATGTGAAGCGCACTGTCCACCTGGAAACGCGTGGCTGCAAATCCTGCTGCCTTCCCACGTGTCCTCCTCCATGCAGCCTCCAGCTCTCCTTCCTTGCTCTGTCAGGGAGAAGCTTCTCCAGTGCTGACAGGACCTGCAGCCCTGGGTCATCCCTCCCTGTGTGTGAACTGTGCCTGGGTCATGGGAACGCACTGGCCTTTCTCTGGGAGTGGTGGGGGCTGGCAGGGCCTGGCAGTGTTGGTCAGAGGCTGTTCCTCTGAAATAAATTTCAGTTACACCCCACAAGAGAGATTTGTAAAATAATTCTCTTGCAAGTGGGTGCGGGAGTTGTGAGCCAGGAGGAGGAACCGGCCCCTCGCTGCAGTTGGAGCCCTTGGCTGACACCAGCTGCTTCCTGTCGTGCCCTCTCGGTTTCCTTGTCACTGCCTTGCCACACTCCTGGCGAGACTGCAGGGGGACAGCAGCACGCCTGGGTCACTGCTGTGGAGCCTGGCCCTGCTTGTCAGCCGGAAGCCGGGGCTTTTCTGGGAGCTCAGTGTCATGTGGCAACTTCCCCCGATGCCTTCTCAAAGCCAGTCTCCTTTCTCTGTTCTTCCCTGGAGCTCTGTGGCTCAGGCAGTGGCATCTGGGGCCGGTTTGGGCACCCACCTTACCTGTCCAGAGGCCCACAGGAGCTGGGGAGGGTGGGGGCAGTTTAGGGCACTGGTGTGGTGAGTGAGTAGGAGCTCTGGGTCAGCAGCTCACAGGCCGTGTGGCCACCAAAGCCAGCGGCGCAGGGCCAGTGTGCTTCTATGTCCCCTTGGGCTGCTGCCATGTCCCCTTGGGCTCCTGACTGGTGAGCACTGGAGCTACAGCTGTAGAAGTGAAACCAGAGGCTTCAGAGAGCAGCAGCCACCTTTGGTTTCATGAGGGACCAAAACCAGCAGCGCAGTTTTGGCACTGCCCTGGGGATTCCCACAGGCTGCGCTTGCCATGGCACAGGTGGCAGAGGATGATCACCTGGAGCAGCAAACTCATTTTCCCAGGCAAATGCATGAGCTGAGTGGGTGCTGAGGTGAAGCCCAGCAGCCACAGGCTGGCCCAAACCAGGGGCTCAGAGGACACAGGGTTAGCTGGGGCTGCGAGTGCAAATGAAAGCCGTGAGTTGGAAGCTGGAGGTGGGGTTTGGGACGCAGGGTGGTGTTCAGGGAACAGATACCACCAGCCTGGCAGGTCTGGCTGGACCGGAACAGCCTCCAGCGTGACTTCAGAGCTGCGCTGTCGTGTCTCTGGGCTCTGCTGTGAGTAGGCAGAGCGTGTGTCAGCCGCTCGCTCGGCGCTGCTCCCCGGGAGAGACGGAGTTTCCTGTCTAGACCCCAGTAATCGCAGCGAGGAGGGGTTTGCACTGCTCCCTCTCCGGTGATTACCGAAGCAGAACCCGGGCTGCAGTTCCCCCTTCCTGGGGAAGAAACTCCTCGCTTCTGCCACGTGTCTCGGAAAATGTGGCGCCCGTCTGCTCCTCGCTTGCCTGTGATCCGGGCTGTGGGCCGGAGTGGGAGCCAGCCCCTGTGCTGGCTCCGGCACTGCCTGGCTGCAGGGCAGCTCGGGGAGTTCGCAGCCCCCCAGCTGCGGCTGCAGGGCTCCCCTTGATGCTCGAAGGATACTCCTGGAGCCCAAAGGTGGGACTCCCTGGAAACTGCTTCTGGGAGGGAGTAAAAGTACTGGGACCAGGCCAGATTCTTGTGCCTCAAAAATGAGGAGAGTGAGGGAGAGAAAAATTCCTTGAATCCTGCTCTGCCTGGGGCTGCAGGTGCTGCCTAAGTGCAGAAATGGCATTAAATGCAGGCCCTTTGCATGGGGAGGGCAGAGGATGCCACTGTGCAGGGTGGGCAGTGTGGGTCCACGTGGGCCATGTGGGTGCTCCTCTGCTGCATCAGAGTCTCTTGTCCTCATGGAAGTGGGGCCCACACGGGCACCAGCAAGTCTTCCTGATGGGATGTCTGAAATTCTGCCAGGAGGAACATGGAGCCATGGCTGCAGCCTGCCAGCTCCTGGGCTCTCCCAGTCCTGCTGGACCGCCTGCCTGTGGAGAGCTGCTCTCTGGAACTGTCTCCTGCTGCCTGGTGGGAGCAGGAGACAGGGCCAGGGGAGAGGGCAGGAGGGCAGGACCATTTAATGCACTAATTTAATGGTGTTAAAAAAAACTTCAGTTAAAAAACGACCCCCTAGAAGTCAGCTCTACTGCTGCCACTCTCCTCTGGTCAGCAGAGCGAGGTGAAGCTCAGAGACATGAGGGTTTGTCGGGCCTGTCTCCTCTTGCTGCGCTCAGCCTCAGTTCCCTATGTGTGAAATCCCTCGACGTCTGTGCGGGCAGCGTGGGGACAGCGCGGCGGTGACAGAGCCCTGCTCGTGTGTCACTGAGTCACTGCCAGTGGGAACCTGTGGCTGCTCTTCTCCCTGTGGTTTCCTCAAAAGCAGTTCCTGTAAGTGAAAGGGAGCCCACGTGCCTGGGGACCACGGAGAGGGACAAGGAACCCTGGGCCATGCCCCTGGCTGGCACAAGCAGCCTTTAGTGTTAAATACAAACCCTTCAGCCTTTAGAAGCAGGGCTGGGAGAGATGTCCCTGTGGCATGGGCAGCTGAGTGTGCAGCTGTGCCACAGCAAGGGGACAGAGGGACAGTGGTGGCAGCAGGACTGCTCCATGGGCTCATGGATTTTGAGCATTACAGGTCCCAAGTCCTGTGGGCTCACAGAAGTCAGGGTGAGGCTCTCAGGGCAGCATCAGCAGTTCTTGCCCTTCACCTGCCCTTGTTTTGGGTGGGCTTTGGGGGCCACTGCTGCTGTCCTGGGCTCCTGGCACTGGGGAGGTGACTGGTAGAGCCTCTGGCAGGATGCTCTGGGCTGAGGCCTGGACTCCTGGAATTTAATAACGATCCTGCCAGTGCTTGTTGGAAGCTGGCATGGCCCAGAGCAGGGCTCTGCAGGGGCAGCACGGGAGCCTGTGCTCACAGCAACGCCGGAGGAGACTGTTGTGGCTGTTGTTTGGAAACCCAGAGAAAATAGTCAAAAGAGCCAAGCTCTGATTTTTCCAGCCACAGAGGAGCACCCAGACTAGCAGGAAAAAACACTGCATGCTGAATTCCTATCTTGGGATGCACGGCTTGGGGCTGCTTCCCTGCCAAGCCCAGCCTAATTACAGATGATTAAGGAAACACGTATTTGGTGACGATGCCAGGGAATTTCTGATAGAAAGTAGGATATAGGGTTAGAAAATGGCCCAGCTGGGAAAAAGAACCTTTTGGGCCCAAGGAGAGGGTTTTGCTGTGTCTCCAGCAGGAGGCCTTGGCATGTCAGTCCCTCTCTAGGCTGCAAGAGTTATAGGATCTGATTTGACTTCCTTTCTTGCCGAGGTTCATGGCTCCCACTTTTTGCAGTGCCGCTGTTGCAACAGCCCTGGGAGCTCTGAGAAGGTTTCAGGGGGGAACAAATGTGTAAGCATTAACCTGCCCCTGTGCCTCTGGGAATGTGTACCTGCTGTCCCCACATGGGACACCTGCAGCGTGGTGGGTGCCCCAGCCAGCACCCACAGCTCTGCCTGGGTGGGTTTGGGCCCTGGTACCCAGGTGTGTGCTGGCAGGGCTGGGGGGATCCTGATTTTCCTGTGCTTTCTGTCTTGCAGCAGAAGAAGTCGTACCTGGAGCGGAGCGTGAAGGAAGCAGAAGACAATATCCGGGAGATGCTGATGGCCCGCAGGGCGCAGTAGTGGCACCCCTGGGTGCTCTGGGCTGATCCCCATTGCCTGACCCCCCACCCCACCTCAATAAAACACTGCTGTGGCACACAGCTCGTGTCTCTGTGGCTGCTGTCCCTGCACAGGTGGGGTGGAGAAATGGGGTGGTGGGAGGAGTTGGGGTGAGGGGCCTGCAGAGACTCCCTGCTGTACCCTCATCCAGTGGACACCCACTGCCTGCTGCCTGGTGTGGGCACTGGGGACGGTCCTGCTGGGGAGTGGTGGTGGGGGAGGAGGGAGCTGGGCAGGGCTGGCACAGGCCCAGACAGCACCATGGACCTGGACACAGGCATGAGCACAGACACGGGCACGGGAACCGGCTCAGGCCCAGCCAGCCTGTGCCAGGAGGTCATTCCCGCTGTCCCGGGCCGTTCCCCGTCCCGCTCCGTTCCCCTGTCCCGCTCCGTTCCCCTGTCCCGCTCTGTTCCCCTGTCCTGCTCCATTTCCCTGTCCCGGCCCGTTCCCCTGTCCCGCTCCGTTCCCCTGTCCCGC
>VZRQ01007361.1:3336695-3363540 GCA_013397975.1 Machaerirhynchus nigripectus | reverse complement strand
TCCTTTCCCCTGTCTCGGGCCGTTCCCGTCCCCCTCCGTTCCCCTGTCCCGGGCCGTTCTCCTGTCCCGCTCCGTTCCCCTGTCCCGCGCCGTTCCCGTCCCGGGCCGTTCCCCCCTGCCCCGGCAGGGCCGGCGGTGCGCGGCCGGACACCGCCACCGTGTGGCCCTTGTGGGCAGCGCACCGGGCCGGGCCCCGCCGCTCTCCGCGCCGCCTCCCGGAGGCTCCCGCGATCTTGGAGCTGGGAGTTTCCAGGTCCCGCTGCCGATCCCCCGCGCTGTCATCCCGTAGGCACAGGGGGCTGCTACACTCCCGGCTGGCCCTTCCCTGCCCCCAGGCTCCCAAGCCGTGTCCCCTGGGTCACCAGCGGGTCCGGCTTCATCTCCAGCAGTGACCACACACGGCCCCAGCTGCAGCCGCTGTCCCCCAGACACGGGGCTGCGGCTGCTCCCCCACGGGGCACTCACACGGGCACCCTCGGCAGGGAGCCCTCACTCGGGGGGGTTTGAGAGCTCGGACAGACTGGGGGGATCAGGTGCTGGATCAGCTGCTCACCAACACCTGCTGGGCCCTTCAGCCCCACACCTCGCTACTTTTCCACACTTCCAAAATCACCTACACCTCCGCCTTAGGCACCACCATGAAACATCCCATAGCAAGTCTTGTGCAATCCCAAACAGCTTTTCCCTGCATCCAACATCAGCACTGTAGCCCCAGAGGTGATCCTGCCTGGGACGGGTGTAGGCCACACACGGGGCTGCAGCTCTGTGGGGACAGACGTGGGAGAGGCCCAGACAATGTGTCCTGGCTTGGGTTCTTGCCTGTGCTGTGCCCGTGGGCTCTGCTGGGCTTGGGGGTGGGCCCACGAGGGGCTGGTGGGCCTGGGAGCTGCCGGGCTGTGGGTGGGCTCCCAGCCACCGGGTCTGTCTGAGCTCCTGTGAGGGTGTGCAGAGCTGCTTCCTCCCACCACCCACCACGAGCTGCCACCCGCGCCACTTCCCACCCTCAGCTCCCGTGCATGCTGACATCTGGAAAGGTGCAGGGGAGGAGCAAACAGGTGGTTCCTGGGCCAGGTGTCCTCATTTGGTCTTTGGGCAGGGAGCAGACCTGGATGAGCAGGATGGATCATCCCCCCCCGCTGGGTGCAGGAGACAGGGACTCCCCACTGTGGGGCTACCAGAGCTTCACCTGCTGCCCCACCCTGTCACTGGCATGGGGAACGGACATCCAGGCTCAACGGGGATTGGTGAAGCACTCTGTGCCCCAGCACCCTGGGCCTGACTTCCCCCACAGCCCCAGTCCTGCATGGCCCAGGGCGGCTGGGACCTGGGGCAGCCCTTCCTGAGGGAGCAGGGGAGATGTCCTGTCCCCTCCCTGTCCCCGTGCACAGGCACTGTGGCCCTGGGAGTGCTGCAGCAGCGCTTGGTTGGTCTGTGACAGATACCAGTGCAGAAGGCAGTGAACACGAACTCGGTCCTGTCCCATGCTGGGGCTGGGGGAAAATGGCCTCAGAGCAGCTCCTGGAGCACCGTGCTGGGACACAGGGCTGGAAGGGGCAGGCCGGGCCATGGGCACAGGGCAGCCGCATGCTCCACTTCCTTCCCCCCACCAAGGAGGGTGAGCCAGGGACTCTGCTCCTGATTCCTGGCAGCTGCCAAGCTGCCAGAGAGGTGACAGTGACAGGGAAGGTGACAGTGCCCATTCCCAGGGCAGGGACTTCTGGGAACCAGGCCATAGACCTGAGCTTGTGGCTGCAGAGGGGCAGCCCCCAGAAGGCGGCTCCTGGGAACAGGGGAGTGCAAGGGACTCTCATCAACCCTGAACACATCAGCTTTCCCCAGACCACAGCCCCAAACTGCACTGCTTGAGGCCAGAGGGGAGCTATACAGAGCACCCAGGCTGCACAACCAAGGGAGAGCGAGTGCAATGGCCTTTGCAAACAGATCTGAGATCCGCGGGTGAGCTCAGGGCAGTGCCCCACAAAGCCGGTGTGTGTCAGGACACCAGCGTCAGCTTTGCTCCCAAGGCTGGGGGAGCAGGAGGGTGGGGGACACCCCCATGGAACCAGCAGCAGGTTTTCCCCACTTTTCCGCAGAGAAAAGCTTTTTATCCCTTTTCTGGCCAGGCATGCTGTGGAACAGCTTCAGCTCTAAATCCTCAGCACTAGATTAATCCAGGGCTTGTCTCTTCTTACCCATTAATTTACCTCCTGCAAGCCTCAGCTCTGCAGCACGGGATGACGGATCACAGCTTGGGCCCAGCCCTGCCCCAGGAGCTGCTGGTGCACACACACAGCAGCTCAGTCTGTGCTTCTCCCAGCTCTACTGTCCCAGGAGCTGCTGGAGAGGGCCCTGGTTCCAGAAGGGGACCTGACTGGCCAGACCTGCAGGATAAAAATCTGACTGTGCTGCCCTGGGTGGGATGAGGGGGTTGGAGGTGCCACACCAATGACTCCCACCTACAGAGTCGGTGCCCACAGGAGGCCAAAGACAGACAGCACCAGGGGCAATGCCCGCCCTGCAGAGATTTACTGAAACAGCCAGGACCTAGTGAAGAAAATCAACTGTTGGCTTTAATTATTGCGTACGTCTTCGTCTCTAGGGCTAGGAAAATCTCAACTGGTAAATATACATTTCATCAGAATGCCTTTGGCTGAAATACACCATTAGCACATTCTTCAAAGTTACAACAAAAGTCTTAGAAATGTTAAAAAGGGATTTTTTTTCCTTTACTAAAATAAAGGAGTGCACCCCCCACCCCGACAAGGCGCTAGGACGGACAGACGGGAACTCTTGGCTGTGCAAAGCAGAGCGTTGATTACAGTAACAGAAAGAAGTCGGGACAGGAGTGGGGAGCCTGCATAGCACTCGGTGAGCGGCGGGGCGGCGGCGGCGTCAGGTCAGCATGTCCCAGAGGCAGCAGCAGCAGAGCGCGGTCCAGCACGCCGTCAGGCAGGCGCTCTCGCCCGTGTCGTCCCTCCGCCGCTCCTCCACGACGTACACTGCGGGCAGAAGGGGCCGGTGAGTCGGAGCAGCAGCACTGCCGGGCACAGCCACAACACTCACTGAAGAGGACAAGGACCACGTCTGGCCAGGCCACAGAGGCAGCGGAGGCTGGAGAGGCCCCAGGTCAGCTTTCCTGGAAGAGCCAGCTCCCCTAGCTGCAAGCACAGCTGCAGCCTGTGTGCCTGTCCCCTTAGACTGGTGCTGCTCAGCCCGCTTGAATGAGAAGCTGTTCCCCAACACTGCTCCAGCCCTACCACACACAGAACTGCCTCCTGCCCTAGGATGACAGAGCAGGGACCAGCCCTTGCCCCAGCTCTGTGTCCCTCCTGCATGTGAGGGGACTCCCAGCTCTGTCAGCTGAGCACCCGAGGCACAGGCTAGGAGGCGGCAGTGCAGTGACACCTCACGGGCCAAGGGGCAGATGCCCAAACACTCCAGGTAGTGCCTCAGGGACAGAAACCATCTCTGCCCCGAGGCTCCTGGCAGTCTGCTGGGATTTACTGCACACTGCTTGAGCACACAGGAGGGAGCCCCAGGTTTGGGTGGAGCTCTCCAGGCAGGGTCTCCTACTTGAGGCCAGTGTGCTGCTTGCTCTTTGTGCCAGCTCCTGAGGCCCATTAGGACAGAGGAGCAGTTTATCTTTGGTTCCTCCTCGCTGAGCCCAGGCTGTCACACCCAGAACTGCATCAGTCTGAGGGCAGGCAGGTGACTGTCCTTCCTGACAGCTTTCTTGGGGCTGATTGTCGTGGTCTGTGCGGGAAATGTGCCCTCACACAGGAGTCCAACCCAGGCAGGCAGCTTGTGCTGGACACACGGTGCTGGCAGGCAGAAGCCTGGGCAGGACACAGCTTGTGGCATTGGCCTGGCCCTCCCACGGGCTTGTTTTGTGCTCAGGAAACCATTCCCCAGTCACTCCTTCAGCTCTGCAGAGCGACAGGCAGAGATGATGTGCTCCAGCTCACATGATGCCAAAACCCTGACACCACCCAGGGAGGCAGAGAGGGAGAGTCCAGTGCCCCACAGTGCCTGTGCTTGGACTGCTGTGCCCAAGACTCAGGCAGCCTCTCTCTCATCAAGGGCAATAAGGGAGAAGAGGCATCCTCTGCACAGCTCCAGGGGAGCCCCTGCATGGCATCAGCACAGCACTGCTGCCCCCCTTCCCTCTGACCACTCATTCACAGCACCTGCAGCCCTTGCTCCAGGAATGTCAGGATGGAGGCTCATCCCTTCTCCCTTCAGACCCAGGAGGAGGTGGCAGCGTGCTCAGTGCTGTGACAGGCTGTGCTGGAGCAGCAGAGGTACCACGCACTCTCCTTCCTCAGGAGCTGCTGTCCCTGCCCGCTCCTGCAGAGCCCAGGCTGGCACCTCCCAGCAGGAGCAGAGCAGGACCTGATGGAAACCTGGCTCGCTGTGCTGCTGCCAGGGGGAGGCTGCAGGACCTCCTGCCCACAGCCCAGGGCAGGGCTGTGCCCAGGGCCAGCCCCTGCCACACCCGCAAGGAGTGCAGAACAAGGTCCATGACTTGTGAGATTGGCATCCTGGCTGCCTCTTTCATCCCTCTGATGGACCACAGACCCATCCCATCCTATCCCAAGGGGAATATGTGCCATGGCAGACAGGACTTTGCTCAGGCCCTTCCCTCCTCCCTGCGCACAGCCCCAAGCCTGCACTCAAAGCCACGCCTGGAAGACTTGCAAGGAGAACACGGAGGCTTGTGAGCCCTGACCTTACACACAGCGTGTCAGCACCTCTGTCCACTGCCTGTTCTCCATGGAGAGGTAACCCAGGAGCTCGGTCTGGGCTTTATTTTCCTGGTGGATCCAGGAGCTGTAAACAAGCAGCTCTTTGGTGCATTTGTTTGCTCTAAGAAGCTCCTGTAACGATCAGTGGAGGCAAAACACACCAAATACTCCGAGGGTCCCGTGTGAGATGGTGACACCCCTGTGCTGCAGCACTGACACAGCCCAACCAGCTGCCAGGCTGCTGTTCAAGCTGTCCCACCTCTGAGCCATGGGGAGCTGGATTGCTGCTGCCAGAGCACTGCCATACCCAAAACTGAGGCCCCCAGTGCCCTGAGACATCGAGATCCACCCAGCAGAAGGAGTCTGCCCCTTGCCAGCTACACTCAGCTGCCCAGGACTGCAGGGATGCAAGAAGTGTTTGCCTGAAGTATTTATGATTAACCCATTAGAAGTTTTAAGCTACAGCCAAGTGTCAGGGACATGGCAACAAAGCATGTTCAAGGCATGTACAAAGTGCTGTTATGAAACACTTGCTGAAATATTAAACGAAATGGCTTTCCCAAGCTCGGGCCTGTGCAGAGGGAGCCGGGCGCTCTCACCACGGCTGCTCAGCTGCCTCGTGTTGGACGCTGCCTCTCCACACAAGTGGGTCACAGTGCCCATGGGCATCACCCCTGTCCCTGTCAGGCAGCCCTCTGGCACTGCTGCTGCGCCTGGTCCTGTAAGGGGCTGCCCAGAGCCGGCCCAAGGACAGGCACAGCTGCCCACTAACAGCTGGGGGCAGGACTGGGACAGGGCAAGGGACAGCAGCTGTGTCAAGACCTTTGCAGGACTCACCATGGGTTTGGGGAGAGCGGTTCTGTTAGGAACAGTGAAACAGCACTCATGTTTGTTCCCTCACTTCTGCAAAAAGCTGGAAGCCATTTAAACCAGCAGCACACTGGGGCAAAAGCACCTTTCTGCAGAAACCCTCTGAAAACAAGCTGTGGTTTTCTCCCAGGGCAGGCAGCCATGGTACTTTAACAAATCCACTCACTTTCCAAGTTCAAGGAATGCCCCAAAGACAGCACCTGAAATACACATTTGAGAAGTTGCTGCCTTCCACTGCAGAGGTCCTCTCCAAGGAGAGCAAGTCTCGAGGGCAGCTCTGCCTCTGCCAGCTCACAGGAGCTGCTGCAACCACTGCTGCGGTCTGAGTGTGCACACCATCGACACTGGAAACTTTCACACCTGGAGAGCATCTGGGCAATGCTCTGAGGAGAGACAGCCACCCCTCCCTCAGAGTTCGTGAGGCTTTCTTTGAAGGCACATCAATGCTTCAGGAGCTGCAGCTTTGTCGCTGCCACCACACGAATTGCCAGAGAGATTTTAACCACAGATACACAGCCTTAATGCTAAACAGCTTTTCTGATCCGGGTGCGGGGCTTGCAGAGGACAGGAGGAGAACAGAACAGCTGAAGGGTGGTCAGCTGTTCAGCTACAGCTACCAACCAGCTCAAAGACAGGCTGGATGAACTGCTCCCAGCCCAGCCTCTCACTGAGCTGGAGACACCAATCTGCTCATTTTGGACACCTGAGCGCTGGCTTCAGAGCACTTAACAGAGTGACACAAGCACCCAAGGACATCAAGAGCACGTGGTGGCACCTTCACCCACTCCTGCCAGGCCATGCAGCAGTGCTGCACAAACGCAGTGTCAACCCCCAAACACCTAACCCTAACCCAAACCCCCTAAAAGCATTTTGTTGGGAAGTCTTGTACAGCCCATAACTGATGCCAAGTCCCCCCACAGCCTCTCAAGTGACTGCAGCCAGCAGGATTCCACTGACAGACACCAGGTTTCCTACTGGGATACCTTTGCCAACAAAACCCAATCCACCAGTGAAGGGAATCGTGGCTTTTGTGAGATTCCTCAGTGTCTGAGTGCCTCCAAGCTAAAGCCACCCAATTTTCTGTGGCAAGCCTTACTGGGGACCTCATCAGCTGTTTTGTGCCTCTCTTTTGGCCAAGGCTGGGCACTCCAACCACCTCCTACAGCACAAAGGGTCCTCGCCACTATGAGCAGAAGCCTGGTGGTCCCAAAAAGAAGAGAAACAAAGGTGATTCTGCTTGGAGACTCTAGACAGCACTCAGTTCTAGGCTCCAGTTTTGATAGTTTCATTGTTTTTTCTGAAACAGGATGGGAGAAGGTATAAGCTGAGGGACCCTCCCACCTCCTAATCAGCCTCAAGGAGTGTAGAGCACAATGAATCATGCTTACCCCAAAAATGGTATCACTCCCTGTAATCACACAGTAGTGGCCTGCACAAACCAGTGCAAATAACTCCCACTTTGTTTTTAAAACAAATACTACAATACCTTCTTATTTCATGTACAGTCTGCTTTATCTTAAGCATACACATTTTGTTTCTTCTCATACCTAATTGATACGTTAATCATTAGCTCCCTGAGGGAGAGGAATGAGCTGTACTTTTCACCCGGTTTGGCATAAACTAAAATCGTGACCTTAGGCTGCAGTGCCCCTTGTTGCAGTGCTTTCCTGGGTCTGCAAGGATTGCAGTACAAGGCCACTGGCTTTGATGCCAGAACCAGTCCATCCTCTCCCAGAGTCCACACACAGACATCACTGTCAAGGTACCAACTTACCTCCATGGGGGTAGTGATGGTGCCTGAGAGCCCTTGAGCTCCACAAGCTCTCCCAGAAGTCCTGCTGCGTATCACAGGGGCCAGGCCCTTGCCTGGGTATATTTCAGATATGACAGGAATGACATCCAGGCACAGAGAAGCCAGCACAGGGCAGGCTCAGTGCCTGGGGAGCAGGAGGTGGAGAGCAAAGCCCAGCACTCACCTGCTGCAGGGACTCCCCTCCTCTTAAGGTGGGAGGGCTCCAATCGCACTGCCCTGAAGTTTACATCCCTTTAGCCCAGCTGTGTGGCAGCACAGACCCCTCACCTGCGCTCCTGGCTGCGAGGCAAGGCCTGGGGCACATGAGAGGAAGCAGCAGTAAGGAGTTTACAGTCACTGCCACTGCAGCCCCCACACCCTTCCTGTGCTATCAGAATGGCTGTTCGCCACGGGAACAGCTGGTCAGAGCAGGAGCATTGGTTAATACCAGAGTCTCATCTGGGAGGGAGTGCACAGCAGAGAAGGGACCCTTAAGCCTCTTCCCCCTTGTCAGTTAAGTGGGTTTTATCACAAGCCACTTCTGCACCAAGAGATTTGTTTTCACTTCTTCAGCCAGCAGGAAGTCTTGCTTAAAACTGCTCACCACTGCTTAGAATGATTTTGTGCTGCCTGAAGCAGATTGCTAAGTCAGGTCAGCGCATCTGCTTTTACCTTCAAACCATTCTCACCCAGGTCCTTGGAAAGCTTTTCTGTTCAGGATGGAGGCCAGAGAAGGGAAAGTCAGCACAAGTGCATCCAAGGGATGCAGAAGTGACAGCGACAGGAAAACAAATGTCCCCGAGCCCCTCTTTGAGGTGCACACTCTGGTCTGCAGACCCAGAGCTGCAAGAAGAAGGAACACCCAGCCATGACCTCCCAGGCATCCACTTCTCCTGAAATAAACCCCACACAGGCAGCAAGTGCAGAAGAAGAGATTTCAGGACTGGGGAACAGAGACTAAACTTTTGTATGAGCTGCCACCAAGGCTGCTCTCTGCACCAGGCCTCCAGGGCACAGCCTGGGCGCAGATGAGATCTAACTCCCTTGGCAAGGAAGGCATTTTATTGTTCTTTCTCCTCTCTGGGGGTATTTACTCAAGCCTAACAGCTTCAGGCCTGGTATTTCGCAGGCCCCCAACTCTTTCCTGCCCAGAGGCTTTCACTGTGTGCACAGTGCCTACCGACACCACACTCAGATTTCAGGAGATACCTCAGTACACTCCTGAAACAGATACCACAGCCAGATGGAAATTCAGTAGCCCACTTCCAAGCAAAAATCTTCCAAAGCTTCAAAATGCTCAGAACAAGTTTCACAACTCCCAGCTCCAAACACAAACGGGTGCTGCCAGAGCCACCTGAGCAGAAACCAAGTGTCACAGAATGAAAATACCACAGAGCACAGGCAGTTCCACCTGCAAATCCCCTCTGCCACCAGACAGCCACGGCTGACCCAGCCCCGATTTCAGCCCAGGCTCAAGCAGAAACAACTGATCTGCAACTACTCACACAGGTATCAGACCTGCCCTGTTCCATGGCCACATGCCTGGGTTCAGGAGGTTCAGAAAATTCCTGCCTTTCTGTTCCCGTAACTCTGAGCAGCTCTGACACTTACCCTAGAGACCTGTTTCAGCTTTCAGGAAGCTGAACAGGCCACGCATTTCAGGGAAATGACTGTGCAGACGAGCCAAGCAAGCACTTTCCAGAGCCAGAGCTGCACTGGGCAAAGCTGTTCCCCTCTCACACAGCAGCCTGGGTGCCAGGCACAGCTTAGGGCTTAGCAGGAACCATGCAGAAGATTTTCTTGCGGCTGAGCTCAGGGCTGGAAAAGATGATGCTTCCTCACCTGAACACACAGGGATGGGATTAAGAGATCCTTGAGATAATGGAAGTGATACTAATCAGCATTTATGGTGTATCAATGTGCCTGGGAAGGATTCGAAGTCTCTAAAAGGCAGGGCTACAAGTATTCCTTACAGGAGTCAGCACACCTTCTGTGGCGAGTGCTCAGGTCTCTGCAGGATGTCAGCAGGCATCAGCCAGCTCTCCAAAGCACTACAAACCCCAGCACACAGGTTAGAAAGCACACAGGAGACATGTCACACGAGGAACAAACTTTCCTTCAGCTCAAATGTACAATAATTCAGGGATTCAGACCCTTTAGCTAGCTTCTAGACTGCAACAGATGAGAGACATCTCCCAAAACTCCAGATTTTGAGAACTTCCCCTCACATTTCTTTAAATCAGTAAAACCTTAATTTACTGTTAAAGCAAGTAGATGTTTTTAACCTAGTCAGCAGCAGGGCTAAGAACAGCACAGTCCTCAGCCTGTGTCAGTGTTTACACTGAAAACCAGCATCAGTCCTAGACTTAAACAAGACCTGTCTTGGGGGGATTTACACAGCACAAACTTCATCTTACAAGGCTCCTGCAAGCGTGTTCTGGGTGACTGACAGGAGGAGGGACAAAGCCCAATTTAAAGCAAAGGGAACATCCCCAGTGAGATCCTCCTTGTGCAGCCCCACAGGGTCAAGTACCACGGTCTGTGCAGTGCTGGGAAAAGGCTGTGCACGATTTGCTCCTCACCAGCCTGGTGCCCAGCTGACAAGGGCTGGAACAGCAGCCTCGTTAAATTCAGCCCACAGTGGAGCCAGCCTTGGCCTCCTGAGACCAGTTTGTCTGAAGCATGTTTTCAGATACCGGACCTGAACTGGGAATAATTTTCTTTGCATCAGGTTTTAATCAGATTACTCCCTCCTTGAGGGTGAAAAGCAGTGAAGGTGAGGTGAGACAGCAGCCCCAGGACTGCACTGTTTGCCAGCCAACAGCCCCCGCTGTTTGTGCGGCCAGGGACAGAGGGAGGGATGATACAGCAGCCCTGGAGGAGAGAATGCTGGGTTTTAAAGCACACTAAAGAATGAGAAGCAGGTAAGATGACAACTGCCAAGTAAGATTTTTTTTTCTTTTTGGCAGGACTCCAGCATCTGGAGCTGTAGCTCCTGAGGGTACAGGAACAGTTAAACGAAATGCTCCAACAGACTTAGAAAGGGTCAACAGACAGTAAGCCTGCCCTCCAAATCAACTCCTGCTGGGGAAGGCTCAGCCCCACACGGTTTGGGAAGCAAGGGGGTAACCACTGAAAGGCACTGGAGAGCCTCACCAGCATGATTCTGATCCCCTCCTTTCCACACTGAGACAGGTAAAGAGGAAAAATCATCCACGCCTCCAGCAGCAGGCAGTGCCTGTATCTAGGTGATCTGTTTATTCTGCAGCTGGACAAACATTAGGAGGCAGACAGCATCACTGTGACTATAACTCTTATCTCAGCCGGCTTTGCTACAAGTAATCAACCTCCAGAAACAAGATTTCCACCCTGTACGTACAATGGCTCAGACGCAATGCTGAGCTCTGTTTGCCTGCAGTGCCTGCTGACAGAGCCTGGTTCCCTTTGGCACAGCATGGAATAGCCTTGTCCATTACGTTGGCACGTATCAACAGGGAGGGGGGCAGAAAGCTGGTCAAATTGCTAACATCAGCTTCTGCTTTTAAAATTAACATGTCACTTTGGCTCATTCCTCTTATTTTTAAAGCATACCACTATCAGCTGCATTACATTTCACCTCTAATTTACATAGACAAGAAAGTACCAGCTGACCAGCCAGCAGTTACTGTGGTTTCCTTATGCCAGTTGATAACAAAAAATGAAAATACTGGTGGGGAAACGAGATATTTTCTGGAATGAGATATTTTCTTCCTCCTAAGCAAGCCCCTGCTGTACAGAAGAATCTGCTCCCTACACAATGCAGCACACAGGAACCACGTTCCTAAAGCTCTGTGTTCCCCAGCTGTGTTCTGGTGCAGGCAGTTCCCCCTAGCCACACCAAGCACCGTGTGGCACGTCCACCTCGCTCCAGGAACTCACACCCGCACGGACTTCGTGTGGACAGACACGGAGACAGCCCTCAGCCTGGGCAGCAGGAGAACTGCAGCCAGAGATCAGCACGGCAGTTCCCAGTGCTAGGAAGCTGAATCAGGCACCTTTAAGGATAACGTCCCTCAGGCTCAGCATATACATTATCATCTCTAATATACATTATCATCTCTAAAGGCAAAGGTCAAGCTGTTTATTTCTAATGAGCAACAGCCAAGTCAGTTGCCAGCCCTTGCAAGATGTAAGATGTGGGGTTTCTTTGGAGACTTTGGTATCAGTAACCTGATCAAGCCTAATCCATCCAAAAAAATAAACCCATGAGGTCTTCTGCTCCACTTCAGCAAGTCACCAGTGAGTCTCCAGCTTGCTGCTCCTTCACGTGGAGATAAAACATGCTTTGAGGCCTTTCATGCCCTGAGGTAGCTGTGGTGACTCTGAGGGGGTGTAAGCTTGCACACACTGGCCTCCATCCCCTCTGGGAGAAGGGGCCAAGGAACACTGTGATCAGCTGCAGTCCCCCTGTCCCACAGTGCCCTACGGGGGTGGCCACATGGCAGTCATATGGCCACCACCACTAAGTGTTAACACATAACCACAAGCTGATTTCTGCACCCCAGACGTCCTCGTGGCTGGCTAATCCTGCACAGACAGTCCAGAGGGGAACACATGTGTTTCTCCTTGTTCAGAGCTGTTCTGGACTGCAGCTTCCTCCAGCAAGCCCTTAGGTTTGTCCCCCAGTTCAATGGCATATTGAAAAGGTAGAGACAGCTTCCCTTTCTCACCTATTTGTAGCAGAGTCATTGCTCACTGAACAGCCAGAACTTCCTTTCCTACCCTTGCCAAGCACAACCTCAGCAAGAGCAGCTGAAGTCTCCAGCCTGGGCTTACAGCTCCCACCTTCACAGGACACAGAGAAACGGGTGCCGTGGCTGGGGAAAGGTGTGGCTGCAGCACACATGGGCAGTGTGACTCAGGCCAGTGCTGCCCAGCCTGGAGTCCTCCACCAGCAGCCTTTGAAACAGGCTCGGAGCTCCTGGGCAGTGTGGGTGACAGAACCAGCACTCAGGTTAAGCTGCTTCCCTGTTACACATCTCAGATGCAGCTTTAACAGAGAGTGGGGCATGTGAGGTTTTTTTCACTCCTCCAAGGGCTGAGTGGACAGGCTATGTCCATTGCTATTCCTGACAGGCTACAAATTAAGATGAAAAAACACCACCACCATAAAATGCTACTTTACCATCAGACTTTGAGAGCTCAACAGTAATTATTTCCATCTGTGTGATCCACTCAACACCAAAATATGATACATTATTACTTCCACACATTAGCACTAGCACTCTGGCTACGACCTGCAACATGAGAGCCCACTTTGCAGTTTGCCCACGCAGTACAATAACCTAAAGCATAGAATTTAAAGCATAGCAAATTTCCTAGCTTTCACTGTGGATACATGTTTGTTCACAAACAGTAATGTACTGCTTGGAGTAGCTCAATTCATTAGATTAAGCAAAGTCATGTAGGAGAACAAAACCTCTGCTCTGAAACGAAAGCATCCACACAGTAGCTCCTCCCAGAAAAGTGCTTGGAAACACCACAGGAACTGACAAGCCACATGAAATCACGCTAGACCAGCTAGGCTGACTGCAATGACTTGATTAAATTTAGATGTCAATTTTTTATATTAGAAGTTCAGCCACACCAATAGATACGTACCATTAGTAACAGATTTATTAAAAACTAGCTTTTTTAGAGACATCCACTCTAAATTAGACACTCCTGGGGCTCTTAAACAAAGCCCCATTGAAAGCTCTTTTACAGCGTCAGAGGACAAAGATCAGGTTCCAATTTGACAGACTGGCCAAAAAGGAGCAAGGGGTGGAAAAAAAAGGTGTTTAACAGAAGGAGAATGAAGAAAAAGAAAGCTTTTGCAGAGAAATGCAAAGGTATAGCCCTGACTTTGAAGACATTAATAAATGTGTTTAAAATAAATGTGTGCTGTCCAGAGGGACCTGGGCAGGCTGAAGAGGTGGGGGCATGTGAACCTTGTGAAGTTCAGCTGGGCCAAGCAGAAGCTCCTGTACCTGGGCAGGGACAATCCCAAGCACAAACACAGGCTGGGTGGAGAATGGATGGAAAGCAGCCCCAGGGAGGACTTGGAGGCAAGGTAGGATGGGATACTGGGAAGAAATTCTTTCCTGTGAGGGTGGGCAGGCCCTGGCACAGGCTGCCCAGAGAAGCTGTGGCTGCCCCTGGATCCCTGGGAGTGTTCATCCAGGCTGGATGGGGCCTGGAACAACTTGGGATAGTGGAAGGTGTCCCTGCCTGTGGCAGGGGGTTGGAACTGGATGATCTTTATGTTCCTTCCAACTCAAACCATTCTGTAATTCTATCACTTTTTTACATCCACTTCAGCGAAAGCAGAGCAAATTAGAGGCTCCCAAGGTGGGTTCAGAGACCACCTGTAGCTGCAGAAAGGCAGTTCAAGGACAAGACTTACCAGAAGGTTTTTGATTTATGGGTTAGAGTGCTGCTTCTGCAGAGCTGAAGTTGTGTTAGCTTAGGCTTAAGAAAATCAAACTTCCTGCAGAACAAGCCTGGGCTCTCAATGCAAGACACTCAAACACTTTGCTACTTGTTCTCTATAATTTCCCAGCCTATTCTTTGTGCTCGTCCACAGGTTTGTGAGCAGAGCAGAGGACATTCAGTGCCATCAGTTCCCTGATCCAGTTTGGTATGAGATCCTTCAAGCCTCCAAGGCAGCAGAACTGTGTCAAAGCCAGACTGTCCAAAGCCACAGCCCCCATCTCCCTTCAGCCTCAGCCAGCACATCCCTTCGTGAGGCTACAGCAGCAAAGCAACACTGGCACCAACCAAAGATGTTCAACATGGGAGACATGGAGTTTTCCCCTGCCCAGTACTAAGAAATATCTCTTAGCCACCCCAAAACCCCAGGGGAAACCCTGATTAGACTTTGAGTCCATGTGATAGAAGTGGTGGGAAGCATCACCATAATGCTGCCTCCTCCTCCTCAAAGGCAGGGCTCTCACTCTGTTACAGAGGAAGTTGAACTCATGATTTGCCCTCAATTCAGGTTCTTATTCACTCACACCAATTGCTCACTGCTTAAATTTGGGCCCTCCCAATAGACCCACACCAGACTGTTCAATCCCACTGAACAGTCCACCTCTCTCAGCTTCTCCTCACAGAAAGGAGAAGCTCTCGTCCCTTAATCATCTTCTCTGCCTCTCCTCTGACAATCTGAGCCTGCAGCAAGCACTGCAGTGAGCCCCAGGAGAGCTGTGGGTGCCAGAGCATATCAATGTGCCATATTGAGGGGATGCGGCACACAGATGGACCAGCCAGCTGCCAAGGGAAGGTGCACCATCCTCCCTCCCTTCCCCAGAAATCTGGGTTTTTCCATGGAATGATAATAACTTCAGAAAAAACCAAAATGCCCAAGAACAAGCAGACCACTTTGACAGATACTGATGGCTCAAGAAAACCGAGGCCCATTAATTCAGTATGAATTGTGCATTTGAATATTATAAGCTTTGACTGTGCAGCCTTTGGTTGAAATTTATCAACCAAGAGACAGGTGGAATGAGAGTTGGGGCAAATCTAAAGCCTGTATAACAACCTCAGCATAAGGATTCCCTCGAGGGATCAGCACTAAGGATGTTCAGCAGTATTCTCCAAGAACCAGAGAGAGAACCTTGAGAGCAGCAAAACAAAGCAGGAAAACGAGCTGCAAACAAAACCACTATTCCAAACAAGTCTCCACCTCCTCCAGTATGTTCACCAGCCTCCTTTAGGGCCAGGTGCTGGTGAACACATTACTTCAAGGTCAGCACGTACTCACGTGAGGCAAACAGGTGCCCCAACGCTGTGGCAGGGCTGCTCGGCCATACCTGTGTTTTTCGGCCCATCCGCGTACACCGGTCCTGGAGGTGGAGGTGCGTTCTGCCATCCATACTGGGGATATCCTTGGTAGCCTGGCTGGCCCGGCTGGTAGGGCCCGGTGGGTCCGGGGGGATAGCCGGGGTACGGGCCGGGAGGGCCCCCCGGCTGCTGTGCATAGGGTGGGTACGGGGCAGTCGGGCCCGGGCCGGGGTACGGAGGAGGATTATCGTAGCTCATGTGGGATGCAGAATCTGTCCTGCAAAAGAAGGAAACAAACAGGAGAACTGGTTTGCTTTTGTCTGCTCATCCACGACCATGTGAGTTCCATTTCAGACTGCTCTCCAGAGGATGTTGTGTGAGAAAAAGACTTCAAAATACCTAGCCAAGCAGCAAATTTATTTTTAACCTATCACAGGGGTAGGGATAGAGTTGAAGTGAATTCTCTAAGTGACACGAGTTTAGCTCAGCAGTAGTAGCATGCTGCTTTCCAGTCATGCATCAGCTACTCACCCTAAGTCTTGCAGCAGCAAAGCAAAATCCTCTGCTTCCACTCATGATTAAAACGTTTTTAAGAGAGATTTAGAAGCAATTACTTCATGTTTCTGTCAATACTGGAAAGGAAAACCATGGAGAAATGCAGCCTGTTCCAGGCATATTTGATAGCTTTGACAGGAGAAAGAGTGAACACAAGTGTCCATTACGCTTCTGCTAATTGTTAAAGCACCCAGACCAGCACTCTGGAGCAGGGCTGTGTGTGAATAATTTCCTGATGACACTGTACCCCAGCATGTCATGTAGTCTTCCAGTCATACACAACTGAATCATTAAGCAGCCATGAGGAATTAGGGCCTTCGGCTCAGCCTCATTCAAAAAGCAACATTAAAGACACCTCAGAGAGTTGATGCTCATAAAACCCATGTCATGCATTACTCATGGCATAGCCATCAGAAGACAAGACTGTCACAATAATGCAACTTTAATGAACCTCTAAGCAGCATGACTAAGCAAACCATTTTCTTACATTAAGCTTCTGGAGCTTCTCCCTGTCTGAGAAACAGAAGTGTATATTAATATCCTACGTGTTCAGGAGCCTTCCTGCCTGAAGCAGCTGTACCCTGCTATTTCCTTCCCCTATTACAGGGTGCAGACGGGTCACCAGTTCCCCTTTGCTACACAGCTCCTCCCACACGCCACAGGGAGAAATACCAGGAGCATAATTTGCCTCCGCCAGGCTCGCTGCTGCCGGCTTGGGGTGGGAGAGGCTGGCCAGCAGGATCGCCTTTGGATGGCACTGGGATGGGCAAGCAGCCGGGCTGGGCTGACTGCTCAGCACTGCGCTCCCGGGGACGGGCAGCAGAGACCATCGGCACATCCAGCGAGCTCCGGCTGACGCAGCCTGAAGAATTTCACCTTTGTGCCGCTAGCGGAGCCCAGCGCGATGTGCGCGGCAGAGGCCAGGCGGGCCCAGCCCCTGGGGCTATGTTTAGCTGCCGCAGTCCCTGGCAGTGTAGAGCGAGCTGTTTGTTTACAGCCTGCTGTTTCATCACCTCAGAGCGCCGGCTGTCCCTCCCCAAGGAAGGATCCCAAGGCTCCCGCTTGTTTACATGCTGCTCCTGCGCGAAGGTCGCCAGCGCCATGCCAAGTGGCACCGCGGGGCTCTGCCACGCACACAGCCCGGCTGGTCCCACGCAACGCCTGGGATCCAGAGCCTGCTCCAAGGGAACAGGGCTGCCGTCCCGCCCAGGAGGACACCGAGGAGCCCTTGAGGCTCACAGGCTGCAGCTGTCACTCATCTGAATTCATCCTAATGCTCCTCACGGTGTGCCAGCCAGGCACAGCCACAGAATCACAAACACGCTGAGTTGGTCAAGGACCATCCAGTCCAACTCCCGGCCCTGCACAGGCACCCAACAATCCCACCCTGTGCCTGAGAGTGTTGTCGAAATGCTCCTGGAGCTCTGGCAGCCTTGGGGCCGTGCCCATTCCCTGGGGAGCCTGGTCAGTGTCCCACCACCCTGTGGGAGAAGAACCTTTCCCTGATATCCAACCTAACTCTGTCCTGACACAGCTCCAGCCATTCCCTTGGGTCCTGTCCCTGGTCACCAGAGTGAAGAGATCAGTGTCTGTCCCTCCTCTTCCCCTCACAAAGAAGCTGTCCCACCTAACTGCTAAGGCAGTGCTGTACCCTGCAGCTGATGTCTTTTAACGGCTTTGTCAAGAGTTTTAACTGCTTAACCAATGCCAGGGATTACAGGAATTTTATTTATGGTTTGTTTTTTTTTCCCCACTGCTAGGCCAGCCAGACCACTTAACTGCTCACTTTAAAACAGACAAACACAACATACACTTAACTCAAGGCTCTTTAACCACTGCACTGCAATGTAACGCCCCTACCAAGTCTCCAGCAAGGAAAATCTTCCTTCAGGGAGGCAGGGAAAGGCAGGCAGCAAACCCTACAACTCACTTCAATGCAATCAATTAGAGAACTGGGACACAATAGGCCACTTAGGCTCATCTAACCCAGAAAATCATCCCAAAATAACATCGAAAAGCAAGTTTCCAGAGAAGAACAAGGCCAGAGTGAGTGTGTGTATACCTAGAGACCGCTGCATGTGGCAGAGTAACCATTTGGTGCCCAGACATGGCCGAGGCAACCCTGTGAACCCCCTGGTTTGCTCGGGCTCCCTGACCCAGTGCACGGCTGCCATGCCTGCTCCTGGCAGGAGGGGATCCAGGGCACTGCTGCCTGCCTTGGGGAAAACTGCCTCCTGCCCCATCGGGGTGACTGCAGGAGGTCACCCTCCTGAATTTAGGAATACACCAAACCAGGGAGGTGGCACGTGGGAATGCCCTGTTCCAGATCAAAGAGCCCCAGCCCAATGTCTGCTCCTTGGGCAGGGGACAACCTCTCCACCCATGTCCCCCTTCTCTGTCCACGGGTGTTACTTTGCACCCTAGGTGCAAATATATGTGTTTTTATATAACACACACAAGGCATTCAGAGGCAGCAAACAACAGATCATGTTTTGTTCATAAACCTTAAGAACCCCCTGGGCTTAGCTTGCTTTGACGAGCACTGTCCAGCTCCAGCAGATTCAAATGGATTACCTCAGTTTTTCAAAGTCCTTCTGCCCAAAAGGATGATCAACTCGGCCCACCCTTCCCAGGGAAGGTCAGTCTTCCCTCCTGTCCCTTCATATCCATCAATTCATTTATCCACATTCAATATCATTGATATCTTAGTGCTGAAGCAACGTTTAACAGAGGCTGTGATTCTTCAGCTGGCTGTGAACTCAAATTCAGTCAGTGGATAACAAACTCAGCCATCCCACTGCTCCCTTGCCATGGGGACTCATGCTGGGACTGCCAGGAGCCACCCTTCTCCATCAGGACTGGCCATTCACTCCCTTTGGTAGCCAAGCAGGGAGCCTGCCTCCTGTCCCGTGGCTGCCTGGCCTCTGTGCAAGCAGCCAGCATGGGAACATGCCAGAATCCCTCTGGAGCCAGTGGAACCACACAGGTAACAAAGCACCTCTGCAGAAAGGGCTGAGATGGGGATCAGGTGTGCCTGGTAAAGCTCAGAAACCCCTGAAAGAGTGCGGTAAGATGAGAGCCTGGTTAAAACCAACAGTCACGGGGATAAATAAAAAAACCCACACATCAGCAGCTCTGCAGAAATGTCTGTGAAACAGTGAGAAGGAGTTAAAAATCCCACAGCTTGAGCAAACAGGGAAGTGGCAGCACAGGGAACAAGAAGGAACTACTAGTGCTCTTTGTTTACCAGCTCTGTGTTAGCTGTGTCAAAACAGTTTTTGAAGAGGAGGCAGGTTAGGAGTGGAGGCAGTGACTGAGATTCCACCTGCTGATATGGGAGAGGGACCGAGGGGAAAACTGGCCAGAGCCTTCTAACAGCTGTACAGATGCCTGGGAGGAGACAGCAGAACAACAGAACAGAGGAAAAGATGGAGACTAAGAAGAGCATATTCCAGGCTGAGGGTAAAGTGACATAACTGAGATCAGGCAAGAGATAAAAGAGAGTGTCCAGCATGAATACTTTCAGCAGCCGCTGGGGATTTGTCTGTGATGAGTGAGGAAACTCCTGAAGAATTCATCAAGGCATTCAGCAAACCCAGGAGGTAGTTGTGGAACCTGTGTTTTTGGGAAGAATCTTTCCTTGTCCTCCAGTTTCACTGCCAGTAATTGCCACACATACACACACCACTACTTCCCCTTTTTGAGCTGTGTGACAATATTGAGACTTCCTTCACTCTCACGATCTCATACATGATTTTACATACTTCCTAGCCCTATTTACTCACCTGGGTATGCGTTTGCATGGCAGGGCTTTGAATCACGAAGCAGATACTTTTCAGAGACATACCTGAGCTCTTAGTCAAACACATCACCAAGCCTTGCTGTGGGTTCTCAGCCCAACCAGTAATTCTGTGCGAGCTGCAACCAGGACCAGCCCCTGCGAGGCTACACCACAACTCATATCTGTGGGTTTCCTAGTGAGCACCTCTCAGAGGCAAAGCTCAAAAGAAGGAAGCCAGCCACCAGGGAAGCCCTTTGTTTTCCAGGCCGCTGCAGGAGGTCCAGCAGGAAGAGCCAGCACAGAGCTCAATGGTCCCTGCACAGCCTCACTAGTGCTAAACTTCATTTAGCATTAAACTCAGCAAACAAAGAGATTTCCTTGACTGTCACTAAGTATTTGCCCTGTCTGTTGCTGCTTAAAAACAGAGAAATTGCTAATCCATCTGAAGAGAATGGCGAACCACGTTCCTATTCCTCCTCCCCACTGCATCAGTACTTTTGCTAAGGGGCAAGTTCATTAGTACATCATTGTTTCCTTAAGTTATCTTCAAACTCCTTTGTTCTACACTGCTGAGTAAACATTATTTCCCCTACCCCAACAGCAGGGTTTCATTTTTAAACAAGCTGCTTATCCCACCCCAGAAGGCTGCACTGTTGCTCAAAAGGTCTGCAAACCAGAAGTCACTGAAGTACAGCATTGTGTAGGGAATGCCCATGGCACCAGATGTGCACGTACACACAGAGGTACCAACAGGCAAGAACCCGCATCCTGTGTGAGAACATCAGTCCCTCTACAGCTGTAACCTGGCTAACCTAAGGCTTAGCAAAAAGTGTAAGTACAGCACTATAATGCTTTGCATACACTACACACACATACATATTTAACCTGTCCCTTTCGGCAACCAATCCTTAGGGAAACAAATTTCACCATTAGGCTTTGAAAAAACTTTTGATTGCTTCACATTTACTGCCTTGCAGAAGGCCAGCAAACCAAGGCAGCTGCTACAGAACTAGTCACTGCTCCTGATCCTCCTCTTCTAGTACACTCATGAATTTATTATCTTTCTTTTTTTCTCTCCAGGCATCTCTCCTGAGCTGAAGACTGTCTGCTTCAACAGAGCCTACACCATTCCTTGATTATTCTTTCCAGCCATTGCTGTGTCACCATTTGTCTAGGAGGAAGCAGGCAGACTCCCTCTGCACAGTGCCACAGCTGTCTTCTGCTTCCCACCCCTTTCCCAGCCCACTCCCAGGGCAGCTCTTGCCATCCATCAAGCTAAAAACAGAGCTCAAGCTGCACTGTACTAATTGCAACTGCAAGATCCTTCCAAGTGGGAATAGCTCCTGTAGAGCCTGTCACTGCACACGTACAGCTCACCACATTGCTCACCCAAGTGACAACACACAGCCTCTTCCACCATTTCACTGGCTCTGCCACAAGCCTCTGAAAGCAGCCTTAGTTTCAACCTGGGAAAGTCTCACCATCCACAAGCTGCCACCTCTAAAACTAGGAAAAAAGGAGCAGGAAGCCTAATTTAGATGGCTGTTGGCCACGTCACTCCGCAAGCGCAGCCCTGCGGCACAGCCTGAGGGCCTGGACAGGGACGACTTGTGGTCAGAAGGTAACATGACGCAGAAAAACAACCAAGAATGAAGAGAATAAGGGAAAGCATGATGGAAGAAAGCTTTTCTGTTAGCACAAGGGGTGCCCAAACAAAGACCCTTCAGAGCCTGCCAAGATGACCCAGTTTCACCCTTTTCCCTCCTCCAAAAGGCCACGTACAAGGCTGGCGCTCCCAAACATCTCTTGAGGTCAGAATAATTATGGCCACCATAACTACTGCCAAAATGACTGGAGAGCAGTAGGAATCTGCTTCTACCTGTTGGCACCTTGTTACCTTGGCAAAACTTGAGGAGAGCACGCATATAACAATCTGCATTTTTACACAGTAGGTATCCACAGCTACTAATCCACCTGCAAAGAAATACCAATCCCTATGGACAGCTGCCTGCAAGTCAGATCCTTCAAATCCAATCTCCAGAGCAAGCAAATCCATTAAATAAAGAGCTGTGCATGTGGGGTGAGGTGACAATCTAACCAGGGTACTGAAACAGGGCGTAACGCCTTCTCTTGCATAGGGAACAATGCAAGAAACAGCCCTATGAAACAAAAGGGGGACTAGTAAATAAAAAAAGCCCAAACACCAACAAGAAAACCCCAAAGGAAATCAGCAGTCTGGAACACAGGAAAAAAAACAACCATAATGACCCAAAAGCAATTAACAGATTTTTGGAATTTAAAGGGTAGAAGTTGCTTGTTTTTAGGACAGCAGAACAAGCATTGCACCCTGCGCTGCTGTAGTCAGGAGGAATCACGTTTTGGGTATGGCAGGTATTGATTCAGCTGGTCTTTGCACAGATGAAGACGGAGGGTACGGTGAGAGGCCAGACCCTGAGAAGGACAACTGGGGCACCCTGATGTAACCCACCCCCGCTTCCAATGCCTGCAGCGCTAGGAAGTAGTTTTCCGATACAGAGCTCTAATGGAAAGTACATTTAACATCAACAATCCAGCTCCTGGCAACCAGCCTAGCATTTCAATTACATTTCATATGAACAGTATCCAAATGAAAAAGAGCACAAGTGGCTTTTAAATGGCACTGGCTCTGTGTTTCCCTCTTACCAGCTTATTTGTCAGCTCCATTTAGTGATTGTATGAAAGGTATGTTAAGGATAAATTGTAGGAGATTCCACTCTTGCTTGGTTTGCTTCCAGGAAAAGCTTCCTCCCTGGTTTGCCCTCCCACTTCACCAGGTAGTTCCATCAGCCTAGAGAAATACCTGAGGAAGAACAAGAGCTGCCCCCCCCTTTTCTGACGAAAGCTGTTCAAAACGACTTTAATTTCCAAAATGCAGGTCTAGGCAAAAGCAAAAAGCCCAGCTTTGTGCTGTAAAAGGAAAAGCTAAAACCCACTCCTCTGTTCAAGCCCATTTCCTTAAGAGGTGTCCCGGACTCCAAGACACTTACAGTCCTGGGGAAGAGGGGCATTTCCTCATGTTTAGTTGACTGGCTGCCAGGCATCTCCTGCACAAAACAACTGCAGCTGCTCATGTGGCTGAAGCCACAAGATCAGGCAGCTCTGTGCACTGAACAGTTCAGTTTGGCTGAACAAGAATTTAACCTTCCTGAGCCAGGTATTCCCTCTTCCTGCTGTCCTCCAAGCCCCCCAGGGTTCTGAAGTCTGCCCATGTATGAAAATGGAAAGCCCAAATGCTGTTTGAGCCTGATACTGGTGTACCTACAAACTGTCCCAGCTCCCCAGTCCCATCGTCTGCCCTGCCTTTTTGGCAAAACCATGACAGATACGCCCATTTCCAGGTGATTCTGGTTTCAGAAACCAGGATTTGAACAGCTCTAAAGGGCTGTAGTCATGCTGACAGTTTTTGCCTGAGGCAACATCCCTTGTGGAGCTTCAGTCACAGATCTGTCCTTGCTCTGTCTCCGCAGAACTCTTATCAATGCACCCTCACACCCACACAGGATTGCATGCCAGGATTTTCCTTCTTCAGACAAATTTCAGTGTCTCATCAACTGTTACCAACACACAAACCTCTTCAGAAATACTACCCATCACTTACTGCCTGCAATATGCTGCCCACTGTCTACCTACATGTTCTACAGGGCAGAAGGAAAGTATGAAGCTGACAGAGTTCCTACAATAAAAGCATTAGTGGGGAAAAAAAAAATCAAATCCAATGCATTTCATGAACTGCATCCTTATGGGGAAAAACTGTCAATTTTTTCAGACATCTGATGAAAGGTTTTAGAAACATACACTTAAACACCAGGAACTAGCAATTACAAAGATGGAAAGCAACACTTCACAGCCCCTCAGCTGGTGTCAGCCACGGCACTTGCTGCTGACACACCAGGTGAGACTCTGCCCAGGTACAGCAGTGCCTGTGGCAAAACACACCAAAAAGCAAACTCCTTTACACAGAAATCATTTCAGAGAGAAGCATCAACATCTTGATTTTAGGTTTTGAATGCTTTTGCATGCATTGCTCTTGTTCAAGTCTTTGTATAATATGTTGCCTAATTCCAGAAATACATGACTATAGTTTGCTGTTAAAGTGGTGTATCAACTGTTTTAAGATTCAACAAATACCAAACAACAAAGAAAACCCAATGAAAACATCTGATTCTCAGGTTAAACCAGACTTGCTAATAGTAGTTGAAGCAAGCAGCTTTGTTGGTCTAACTGAGAAGAGAATGTGAAACAAACAGTATGACTGGCAAGAAAATTAATAAGCACAGATAATACATTCATATGTTATTCAGATGGTGTTCTGGCAGCATTCCAGCCACAGAACAGCAGCAGTCTTTCAGGGTAACTTCCCCAGCTCTGAAACACTGGTGGATTAAGTGGATGATACTACTCAGAGCACATGATGATTTTCTAGCACCTCAAAGCAGAAGCACACCGGCAGCAGCTCACAGCTCCCAAGGCATGGTTATGTTGCAGACAGAAACACAGGCATTCTCTACAGCTGAGATCTCGTTACTCAGAAAGAGATTTCCATGATAGGCTGGAAAATGGAATGAGACTGAGATTTCTCCACCCCTTTCATGTTTTCTCACTTTTTCTGCTTTTCCATATCCTTCATGTGGCTCTAACGTGATGCTTTACTTTATCTGTAGGGCATATGCAAGAATCCACTTTAATGTCTGCTTGTCATGGGCTGCAGGCCAGTTTCTCCCATACCAGTGGTCACCAAACCAAGAAAGTGTTTGCCTTACCCTGAAGGGGCTGAAAAACTTCTACACTTCAGCCCTCTATAGCTGGTAAGACCAAATAATACCTCAAGAAGACATTATGATCTTAGTGTGCAAATCTCTCTCTCTGATATCTAAGTGACAGAAACAGCAGCTTTTGTTCAGCAGTGGTGGTGCCTGGCATAAGGAATACAACAGACCAGGCACTTCCAAGGAGATCCATTCCCCAAAGCCCTCTGCAATCCCGACCAGCTGTGGGCAGGCACGGGAGCACAGCACTGCTGCCTCCCAGGACAGCACGGTGGTGGCACTTCCACGTAAGGGGATCCCAGCTGGGAAGAGCTTCCAGGATCCAGGCTGTGAGGGTAGCCCAGCATTCCTGCCCCTCAGCACAGGTGTGAGGCCAAGCACTTCACCCCGAATCCTGGGGAAGGCAGCCTCTTCCACGCTGGGATGAACAGGCTCGGAGGCTCCCAGGCTGCCTGTGAGAAGCCAAGCTGCTGCCGGCAGGATGCCAGGCCTGGCAATACTGACCGTCTGCTTGAATGACTCGGGCTCCTTCCTATCTTTCCCTATTCCCAGAAATGACAGTGCTATTTTCTACTCATTGAGCCAATGGGTTTGAGGTCAGAAGCAGGAAGTTAAGACAGGATATGCAACCCACAGAGTAGAAAATATCAATACTGACATCAGCGAATGAGCAAACCTGCTCATTCAAAGCTCCAGCTCCCACGAGAAGTTTTCAGGGACCCCTGATAAGCTTCCAGCAGTGCCACAGAGAGATCACAAACAGGGGACAGGAGAAATGCAGACCTGTTTCTTAAAAATCCAGTTACACAAGCTTGCTCTGCCCTCATAGAAAAAAAAATCAGGTAACATATTCATCCAATCCTGCACAGAACTACCCCGAGAACAGGCAGCTCCTCTGTTCATGGCACACAACGCCCTCCAGGTACTTCTCCACCACCCCAGGGCAATGCTATCAGCAGGAACATCTCTGCTTACGCTCACAGAACACCTCTGGATTTCTGAGCAGCAAACCACTGCCCATTTTAAATGTAACATGGACCTGGGGGGGGACACAGCAGCAAACCAGCAGAGCTCTCTGCTCTGATTGACGCCGGGGCACCACCTCGCAGGGTCTACTCAGCACACACAGAGCCCCCACCCATGTCAGAGCCACTCCTTTACATGACTGTCTCCTTTTCGACCTCTGCTGCAAGGACACCCACCAGCCTCTGCAGATTATCAGTTACAGCTCTCACACCATTTGGGGAATGACAAATCAGTATTTAACAAAGATGGCCTTTATAGCACATGAATAAGGGGCAGAGTGAAACAGACTTTGTGCTGCAGAAGTTCCTGTGCTTAGTAAAAACCACTATTCTGCGCAATACAAGATTATTATCTAACATGCACATTAATCCCTGACTGTCCTCAAAAAGCACTGAAATACGATCAGTAAAATCTATAAAGTCTCAGTGTTTTCAGCCTCCTCCTCAGTCTACCTGATATAGTAATATTATTATTATCATCATCATAAATTTCTACGAAGAGTCACATATTATTTAAGCAACTGATGAGAAATACCCCTTTCCTAGCACAGCAGCACTTCCCACACCTTGTATCCTATCACTGTATTTACACAGCACAAGGAGAAGGCAGCTGCTCAGCACAGTCATTATAACTCACCCACACTTACTACCCTACCCAGACTTACCCTATTTACAATCAGGTTGTTCACATACGTCTCGTAGTACAGGCATCAAAAGCAAATAGCACCTCTTATTTTTTCCCTTTCAGATAAGGCTAAACACGAATCTGGGATGAGTGGGACAGCTCTTGGCACTAGCCCGGACAGAGAGGGTCTGCCCACTGCCATCACAAGGGATGGCAAATCCATGTGGCAGAGGAGAGGAGACAAGCACTCTCCTTCCCTCATTCTCCTATTTCACCATGACATTTAATTATCCAAATGAGGTCTCCTCAGCTATAGGAACAGGAAACATAAATCCAGGACAACCATAATGGCTTTTAAACACACGATGCAGCGCTATCATTTTTACTCCGAGTGCTACCATACCTCTTGCTCTACGCTAAATAAGCCTCAGCATCAATACCACCCGTGCCCACCCGCTTTGGGCGCCCGCCCTCCTCTCGCCCCTCGGTGCACGAACAGCTTCAGCCGGGCAGCACCGCGGCCCCCTCCCCGGGCAGCGCCGGGAGCCCCCGCCCCGCTCCGCCGCGCCAGCCTGGAGCTGTTCACGGACCTTTCGGGCAACTGTCAGACAGGGCGGGACCCCCGGGCTGGGGGACGCGCCTGGGGGGCTCACTGGGCCCCTCCTGCCCCGACCCCTCCGGAGCGCTGTTCCCAGCGCGGTCACCCAGCGCGGGCTCCCAGGGACGGGACGGGACAGGACGGGACGGGGCCGGCCCCTCACCCCGAGGAGCCTTCATCCTCCTCATCCTCCCCATCCTCATCAGCCCTGCGCGGCCCCGCGCCCGGCCCCGCTCCCCGCCA
>VZRQ01007361.1:3296699-3335836 GCA_013397975.1 Machaerirhynchus nigripectus | reverse complement strand
CTTGTCTCTGCCCCTGCCCCGTCCCCGTCCCTGTCCCAGCTACTGCCCCGTCCCTGTTCCTGCCCCAGCTACTGCCACTGTCCCTATCCATGTCCCTGCCTCCATTCCTGCCCCTGCTCCTGTCCCTGACCCAGCTACTGCCACTGCCACTGCCCCTGTTGCTCTCCATGTCCCTGTCCCTGTCTCTGTCACTGCTATTGCCCCGGCCGCGCAGCGGACTCTGAGGAGCCCGAAGTTGGAAAGGACGGACCCTCGTGGCCCGTGGGGAGGGGGCTTCCCGGCAGTGCGGCTGAGCGGGGCTGAGCGGGGGTTAAGCCCAGGAAGGACAGCGGGGTCAGGGTGGGCACTGGGGGGCTCAGGGCGCAGCCGCAGCCTGCTCGGGGCCGGGGCCAGCAGCACTGGGACCCGGAGAGCCTTGGCCCCACCAGGGACCCCCGGGCACGGCAGGGGCTGGGCTGGGCCCCGCAGCCCCCCCACGCCGCCGCTGTCGCTTCCCTTCCCTGCGGGGGCTGGACGGGGCACCTCGCTGGTGACCGGGACCTTTGCACGGGCGCTGTCGCCTTCTGCTGATAACGGGACACGTGTGTAGGAGAAGGTCCAAGCACAGAGCCTGGGAAAGGAGTTACGGGTTTGCCCAGATAAAATAGGTCAAGGACACAGGTTGGAGTGTTCAGTCACCATCCCTGCCCCTGGCACATGACCGTGACTCACGGTGGTGGCCAGTGGTGAGGGGACAGCAGTGGCTGCCTGTGGAGTGATGCCGGGGGGCGTGATGTGGGCTTGGGGACTGTGGTGGGGATGTGGCTGGGGACAGTGGTGGTCCCCAGGGAGTGGAGCAGCATGACCCTGCTCCTGTGCTGCCGTGCGTGCTGAAACCAGCTTCCTTTTCCCCACCATTGATTAGTAGATCTAATCAGGCCAGCTTAATGCTGGGTCCCTAATGAGGCTCAACCAGGAAGAAATTATTTAAATTAGTTACATGACATGCTGTATTCTTGGGTGAGAGAAAAACAGGATACACCGCTACCCCTGCTCTGTCTGAAGAACTCAGCCAGCACCCAAAGTGTATCCGAAATGAAACCTGCTGGCTGGTGGGAGGAAGGTGTGGGAAACATTAGAGAGCCCTTTCCAGGGCACCACGCAGAGGCTGCGGTTCCCTGGATGAGGGCAGGGAAGCACCAACACACCCATCGTTCCCCAGCCTTGTCTGCCCCAGCTGTGCTGCCCTCCTCACACAGAATCACAGAATCACTGAAGCTGGAAAAGCCCTCTAAGATAATGGAACTCAATCATTCCTCCAGCACTGTCAAGGCCACCATTAAACCATGTCCCCAAGTGCCACCTCTACATGTCTGCTAAACCCCTCCAAGGATGGTGACCCCACCACTGCTGTGGGCAGCCTGTTCCAGTGCCTGAACACCTTTTTGGTGAAGAGATTTTCCCCAATATCCAACCTAAACCTCCCCTGGTGCAGCCTGAAACCTTTCCCTCTCATCCCATCACTTGTTACCAGGGAGAAGAGGCTGACTCTCACCTTGCTGCAATCTCCTGTCAGGGAGTTGTAGAGTGGGAGAAGGTCCCCCCTGAGCTTCCTTTTCTCCAGGCTGAGCCCCCCGAGCTCCCTCATCTGCTCCTCATCAGATTTGTGCTGCAGACCCTTCGCCAGCTCCATTCCCTTCTCTGGACATGCTGCAGCACCCCAGCGGCTGGCAGAGCCTCCCAGGAGGCAGTTTGCTCTGCAGAATGGGAAAAAACCAACCAACCAACCAACCAACCAGCCAACCAACCAGCCAGCCAACCAACCAACCAGCCAACCAAACTCCTCTGGATCATTTTGTGCTACACCTGTGGGTCCAAGTGGCTCATGCAAAGGGTGTGAAGAAGGGGAGGGCTGGCATGGAGGGGCTGTGGGAAGGCACTGCACCCGTGGGCACGAGCTGGGGCTGCTGCTTCACTGCCCTGGAGCTGCAGACAGTTCCCTTCTGCTCAGTCTCCTCGTCCTACGAGGTCATTTCCATATGTCTTTGGAAATGGTACTGCCCAGCCAGGACCTCAGTAGGCACAACACACATTGTTCTGCTGAGCAGCACTGAACTTGTCCTGGTCCTTGATTCCAGTGCCAGCAGGCACACACTGTTGTCCTGTTAAACATTAACTGGGAAAGCAGCTTGGAAAACATTGCTTGGCTTCATTAAAATCTTCGAATGACACTTGATACTTATGTATCCTTATTAGCAGTTTGCATGTACCTCAAATACTAATGCAGGTCAGGCTTTTTGGCTCTTATTACCCCCCCAGCAGAAATTATACATTAATTTCTAGGTGCAGCTGTCCTTACCCTGGGAATGAGGCTGGTAGGGAATGCCGTACAACAAACTGGGACTCAGCTCCTACAAAGAGAAGACAAGCCAGCTCTCCCCTGGCAAAAGGAGAGGCAGGACACTGAGCAAGGATGTGTGGAAGGTACATTCACCTAGTTTCCATCAGGTGTGTTAGCACATCCCCGGAAGCCACCTGAGAGGTGTGGGAGAACCCTGGAGGCGTTACACAGGTTGAACTGATGGGTTCACATGACCTCCCACGCAGGCTTCACTGCCATGTGTGGTGTGGCTGCAGCTGAGGGCAGGGAACTCCTGAGGTACAGGAACGGAGTTGTTTGAAAATGGTGTCTGAGACGGTGGAGGACAGACCAGGATTTGCACCCTTTGCACTTCTACCGGTGTTTTCTCCCCTTCCTTTCTCCTGTTCCCTGACATGACCCACCGTTATTAGCAGATGTGGGAAGGGAGGTGTGAATCTTCTTTACTGGGAAACCTGTGCTGCCTGGAAACTCTGGTTTAGCAATATTTATCTCCCCCCAGCCCTCCCCGTGCCTGGCAAACTCAGCGGCTCCATAATCAAAGCTTTTGTCTTTGTTGTTTACTTTTTTCTTTCTGATTGCCTGAACAACAGCAGCCAGAGGGAAGGAGTTGACCTTGCCAAGGACGAGGGCAGGAGCTGGACCTGGACAGCAGGACAGGCTGTGGAGAGCAGGTGAACAGGAACAGCAGAGTGCAAGGCCATTGCAGTGGCTGCTTGCCCCCATTATTGCTGTTGGTTTCACACCTCTTTCCACACAGTAATTTAGTAAAGCCCGTTGCAAAAGCCTTGTGTAACACTCCACTGTCTTTGCAAGAGGGTTCTGTGAGAATACAGTATGCAGGCAGGGCTGGCTTTGTTGGTGAGTGGTTTTGGTGGAGGTGTCTACAGGGCAGAAGGGGTCAGGGAGGAGATGTCCTTGTCCTTGTCTCTGTGACAGTGCCGGCTGAAGAGATCCTGCTCCATCCCCAGACTCCCACCAGCCTGTGCCTTCCTTCCTACTGCGTGCCAGTGCCTCCTCAAAAATACCATCTAGGACCTTGTGAGCAGATCCAGGATCAGTGTAACACCTCAAAAGAAAAATGCTGCCTGGGAGGAAGAAGTGCCTGGATCTGCGCTCTATGTGCTGAAATCCCAAGCCCTGCCTGGGACAAAGGTCTTTCTTACCCATGACCTTCAATATCAGGAAGTTTTCCTGACTTGCTTGATCAAAATTCGTGGTTTGAAAGTTCAGATCCGCAGTTGCTGTCAGTGACACACGTGGTTTTTGGGGCTGGTATTGGTCTGCCCTCAGCAGAGAGCTGTGCTTGGGGATCTGATCCAACTCGAGTGAGTGCTGCTGGATCTGGGAGCTGATGGGGCTGGTACTCCTGCTGGCAAACCATGGTCTGTGAGCTGCGAAGCAGGAGCAAGCCCAGGCTGCAGAACCCATGTGTGAATGGGTCACTGCTGTCCTGGCTGGTCCAGCCCGAACCACAGCCTCCAGGCACAGAGCTGTTGAACAGACTCAATGTCCCTACGCATCTGTCCAGCCTCATCTGGGTGAACCTAAGCCCTGCACTCTGAAAAGTGGCTTTGTGAGAGAGAAGTGGTGGTTGTTCTTCCCTCCTCACTCAGGAAGGGTTCTGGTGCCTCCCACTGACTTACTAAACCCTCCAAGTGCTCCTGGTCTCAGCTGCCCTGTCTGCAGGTGAAATGGAGTGTTGCTGGCAGCATCTCCCCCTCTGCCCTCCCCTCTTCACAGGACTGGGAAGCTCCATGTGCTGGAGCAGTGCAGGCAGCTGTCACATGGCTCGCTGTGCCCCGACCCTGTGCAGGATGGTCCTGAACCTGCTCTGCTCTCCTGCTCCAAGGTCCCAGGGCTTTGGTGCTGGGTCATTCTGAAGGCTTGGGTTTCTGCTCTCCATGACACTCGGTGTCCTTTGATCTCTGCCTGCTTCATGCTTATCTCTCACACCCATTCAGTAAAGTAAGATTTATGCTGGTAGATAAGATAGCAAGGCTGTTACATTTGGGTATGGGAAAGCAAAACATCATCAAGAGCCAGTCTGACCATGAATGCAAAGAGACCAGATCACCTGGCAAGGTCCAAGGCTCAAGGACCCCCTTACGAAGGTGCCTGCTGCAGGAGAAGCTGGAACCATAGCTCTCCTCCTGCTCTACCAGGCTAAGAGAGGCTTGGGATGTATCTCAAATCCATGGATGCTCCCTGCACTCCAGTGTGGCTGGTAGAACTAGGATGTGCTCTATTGAATTTATAGCTGTTAGCGCTGTTCAGCTGGTACTGAGCAGGCTCCTGTGCTTGCCATGGGGGTCACTTTCCTGACTGTATATTACACTCTAGTGCTCATTAGTGGCTGCTTTTTGCTTTCGCTGCTGCTGTAGGTGCTTATCACCTCACTGGATCGTGCCTGGGAACACTCTGATAACAGCCATGGCGATGGGCCTGGGCTGGCAGGTGGCCAGGGCAGTGCTGCCGTGTCTGTGCTGGACAGGCTGGAACTCCAGCCTGAACCTGAGTCGAAGGGACTGGGACGTGTGAATGAGTCCACGATGGAGCACAGATCCACCTGCAGGCCGTGGAGGAGCCCTCGCTGGAGCAGGGAGCTGCCTGCAGGGGAATGGCCCCTGTGGGACCTGTGCAGGAGCAGGGTTGCAGCAGGACCTGGGACCCCATGCGAGATCCAAGCTGGAGCAGCTGGTGAAGAGCTGCAGCCTGTGGGAAGGACCCACGCTGGAGAAATTCAGGGAGGGCTGTCTGCTGTGGGTCAGACCCTAGGCTGGAGCAGGGGCAGCAAAGGCTCTCTGCAGCCCATGGTGGGGCAGCCCATGGTGGGGCAGCCGATGGTGGGACAGCCCATGATGGGGCAGCTCATGGTGGGACAGCTCATGGTGGGACAGCCCATGATGGGGCAGCTCATGGTGGGGCAGCCGTGGTGGGGCAGCTCATGGTGGGACAGCCCATGGTGGAACAGCCCATGGTGGGACAGCCCGTGGTGGGACAGCCCGTGGTGGGACAGCTGTGTGCTGCAGCCCGGGGAGGACGGGGATGTGACCACACTAACGGGGACCTGGCAGGAGCCCCTTGGTGCAGCCAGGCAGGAGTTCAGTGCAGTGTTAAATCAGATAACCTGGCCCAAAACGACCAGGGGTGGGGATTGCAATGGGTCTGTAAATTGTTGTAAGCCATGGTTTGAGCTGTTTCAGGAAGTGGTGTTTCAGGAATTACTGTGACAGGCACCATCCGACCCAGTGCAGGAGAAGCGTCCCAAGAAGCAGGGGCAGGGCAGCAGTGACCTGGCCTGGGCTGCCTTTGGTGCCCAGTAACTCCCCACACAGCACCTCTGCTGTCCTGAGTGACCACCAGAACAGACAGAGCTCAAAGTCATGGACTAAATGAATTCAACAGACATTTTGTTGATGCTTTATAAACATTTTTTAGAGTGGTCCGTAGACTAAGAGAATGATATCTGTGTGCTATATCAAAGAATGGGAAGGGGGATGGTGGGTATTGAAGTTGTGTTGAATAGTGGGACACCTGGAATAGTGTAAATGGTATGGAGTGTGAGGTGGACTGTGCTGGGTTTGGCCGGGGTAGAGTTACTTTCCTTCCCAGTGGCTGCTCTGCGCTGTATTTTGGATTTGTGCTGAACACAGGGTTGATAATACAGAGATGTTTTTGTTATTGCTGAGCAGAGCTTGCACGGAGCCAGGGTTTTTCTGCTTCTCACACTGCCACGCTGCCAAGGAAGCTGGGTGTGTGGTGGAGGTGGGGAGGAGACACGGGCAGGACAGGTGATCCCAGCTGACACAAGGGATATTCCATGGCATCAGGGCTTGGGGTGGCCTGGGGTGGCTTGGGGTGTCCCGGGTGGCCACTGCAGAGGGGGATGTGTGTGGAGGATGACATGTGTCCGTGTGGATGCAGTGCTCCACAGGCCGCTCTGGGGAGGGGAGGTGGTGCAGGACGAGGCTGAGCACAGGAGGCTTCAGCATGGGTTTCACCAGGGTCCTGCGTGATGGCTGGAAAGGGGGACAGATGAATTGCACAGAGGGAGTTGTACCTCAGTGTTTGCGGTTTCCTACTGCCTGTAGGCAGCACCCTTTCAGGAACTTACAGGGAAGATGGGGCAAGACTATTTACAAGAGCACGTAGTGAGAAAACATGGGGGAATGGGTTCAGATTCAAAGAGATTAGGTTTAGATTAGATATTAGGAAAATATTCTTCCCTGTGAGGGTGGGGAGGCCTTGGCACAGGTTTCCCAGAGAAGCTGTGGCTGCCCCTGGAAGTGTCCAAGGCCAGGTTGGATGGGGCCTGGAGCAGCCTGGGACAGTGGAAGGTGTCCCTGCCCATGGCAGGGGGGTGGAACTGGATGATCTTCAAGGTCCCCTTCCAACCCAAACCACTCTATGATTCTGTGACCCTCCAGAGCAGACAGCCGCAGTGTCCTGTGGTACTCAGGAGACCTTGGCTCCTGCAAAGCGGCTTGAAGAGCATCAGAGAGAAGGCAAAAACATGAATGCTTTCATAACAGTGCCTTGTGCTTCCTACAAAGCATTTTATCCCAAGAATGCCAAGTGCTTTGCAAGATCTTAAATAATTAAGCCTTAGAGCAGTACTGCACAGGACAGAAATATCTCCCTCCCTCCTAAAATTCATCTGTCTGGGATGGCCCACACTGGGAGCTGACGGGCAGGAAAGGAAAGGAACAATTACCCTGAGCCCACTGCTCAGCGTGCTCAGAGGAAATCCTGAGCTGGGGTTTCCCCGGGACACCCCCAGTTCTGCAGGGGGGATGTTCCACCATGACTGGGATATGAGGCTGTTCAACAGCAGTTCTCTTCGGACCTTAGTTTTGTGGAAGGTTTCGCTGGAATGATCCTGGGTTTTGGCCCTGGTCCTGGAAGAGCCGGGCATGGCACATACCTGGAGAACACTCCTCTATCCAAGGGACATTCATGTGTGAGCTGCCTCGAGCCCTGTGACTGATGCTGGAAGCTCCCTGTGTCGTTAACCAAGGGATCTGGACTCAGGCAATCCCAAACTCCGCAGGGCACCCACATGATCTGCCCATAGCCCTTCTGCTGGCACCGCCCCACAGCCAGCCCTGAGCCACGGGGCCTGCTGAAATCAGACCCTTGTGGAATTGTACCCTGGCCACGGGCAGGGCCCTTCCCTTGCGCTTGTGAATCCCATGGGACAGCGTGCAGGCATCGCTCCCTGTAATCAAGGGCTGTGCCAGCCCCTTCCCAGCCAGCCCCCTGGTGCTGCAGACTGTCATCTTAGTTCCAGATGCCTCAGCAGCAATTTAGCAGCTCAAGGGCACAGGAAAAGCCCATCTCTGTCTTTGTGGGTGTTCAGGTTTGTTTCCAGCACTGGCTTTCCACCTCCCAGCAGCGGGAGCCAGGTCATTCCAGCCTCGTCTATGCTGGAGGGACATGGCACGGCAGCTTCTGTGCTTGATTTCCCCTTTCCTGGTGGGGACAGCATCGCTGCTGTGTTGCCACTCAGCTCTGGAAAAGCCTCCTGCTGCTTAAGACACAGGCACAGAAAGGTGATGGAGGGAGGGAGGTGAAGGCTGAAATCACTCTAGGATGTATTGTAAGCTGAGTTTGCATCTGCTGCTCCAGTCCTGTGGCTCCACAGCCAGGTGGGCTCTGGAGTTCGAACTTCCCAAGAGGGAACACTGATGTGCAGTCCTGACAGCATCCCTCAGCCGCAGGACCCCTGTGCCCCTGCTGGGACAGGTAAGGGGACAGTTCTGTTCTGCAGCAATGCACTGGCACCCTCTAATGACACAGTTGTGAATATTCGGGGGGGCCTGCAGCCTGTCCTGCCGTGCTGGTGCTGCCTGGTGCTCTGCTCACAGTTGTTCCGGAGCCTTCGGCAGGGCAGGGCTGCAAGCTGGGCTCCCCCTTCTCTGCTCCAAATCCACACCTCAGCTCCCCCTTGGTGCTGCCATCTCCCAGGGTGCAAACATCGGGGAGGCAGCAGGGAGGGTTTGTGGCTGTGTATTGCTCTGCCAGGTGAGCTGCCAGCGAGCACTCCATTCCCATCCCTCAGCCCCAGGAGCAGAGCCAGCTGTGGTTGCCCCTACACCACTGCAGCGGGAGGCTGGTGAGCCTGTGGCCAGTCCTGTAAGCCCAGTTTTGGCCACGCTGCCCAGGCTGGCTCAGGAAGCCCCACTACTCCCATTTGTCCTGCACCAGAGACACTGGCAGAGCTTGCCAGCTTGGTTACATGGGCTCCAATCTCTGCTTTCCAGCCCACTCTGTGGCAAAGCCAGAGAATGTGTCACTGAATTGGGATCACACAATCATGGAATGGTTTGGATTGAAAGTAGCATTAATGCTCATCTCGTTCCACTTCCCTGGCATGGCAGGAACACCTTCCACTAGACCAAGTTGCTCCAAGCCCTGTCCAATGTGATCATGAACACTTCCAGGGATGGGGCAACCACAGCTTCTCTGGGACTGACCACCCTCACAGGGAAGGATTTTTTCCCAATATCTAATCTAAATCTCTCCTCTCTTAGTTTAAAACCATTCCCCCATGTGTAAAAGGTCACTCTCCTTTTTTATAACCCCCTTTTAAGTACTGGAATGTGACAAATGAGTCCTCAGCTCGCTCAACTTCATCCCAAATGATGCTGAACCTGATGAGAACCTGAGCTGCACAATTGTCTTGGTGACATCGTGCCATGGCCAACAGTCCGGGTGTCCAGCGTGGGCCTTGGCCATGCACAGCAGGGCACTGTGTCCCGTGTGGAAGCTCAGGGGAGGGGAGGCTCCTCTCCAGCTGCCCCAGCCCCACCGAGACCCTGCTGCCTGACTCTGGGAGCCCAGTGGGGTTCAATTTGCTCAGCAAGGACAGTTCAGCTGTGCTCAGCCACCTGGCAGGACCCGAGGGCAGAGCCTGCCACAATGGCAGCAGCTCTCTCGGCACGGAGTGGGCAAACACAGTCAGCTCTTCCCTGGATGTTGTGTTGGTTGACAAAAGGCTTTGGTGCCCTGGAACTGACTTTGGCCATCGGGAGTGGCAGGGCAGTGCCAGTGCTGTCCTGCCAAACTCATGGCCAAAGTCAGCATCTTCCTGCCTCAGCTGGGAGAAAGGGAAAGAAGCTGGGGAATGACCCTAACAAAACCAGGCCTGTGGGTCCTTGGACAAACAGGCCAATATGGTCTTGAGCAGTGAATCAACAGCCTGAGCAGGGCCAGGGCCAAGAGCTCCCAGGGAAGCCTTTGTCTCCTCTGACAGGCACGAGGGCTGGTCCCTGGTCCGTGTCCCAGGGCATCCCTTGTCTCCTGCGGGAGCTGCCCAGCCCTATCATCCTCCCAGGAGATGTGCCCAGAAACCTCTCCCCTCGAGAGTGGGTGGTTGTGGGAGGCTGGGCAGGGCTTTGGGGACTCTACAAAAGGAGCAGAGGGGTAGGATGGCACAGGAATGGGGATGAGATAGTAACAGAATGGGTATGGGATGGGGTTAGGGATAGGGAGGAGGATGTGAAAAGAGTGAAGTGGGATGGGAATGGGGATGAAAGGGATGGGATGGGGATTCAGGTAGGGTTAGATGGGGTAGGGAAAGGGATGAGATAAAGATGGGGAGTGGGATCAGGATGAGGAGGAAAGGGGGAGGGGGTGGGATAGAGGTGGGGAGGGGAAGGAATAGGGCTGAGGTAGAGCCTATAGATAGGGCTGAGGAATGGGGCTGTGATAGAGCTGGGGAGAAGAAGAGGATGGGAAAGGGGAGAGAATCAGC
Source organism: Machaerirhynchus nigripectus (assembly GCA_013397975.1). Classification (NCBI taxonomy): domain Eukaryota; kingdom Metazoa; phylum Chordata; class Aves; order Passeriformes; family Dicruridae; genus Machaerirhynchus; species Machaerirhynchus nigripectus. The sequence goes on along the minus strand of VZRQ01007361.1, from coordinate 3,325,718 downwards.
TCTTGTTCAGAGAGCACACGTTCAGGCAGCAGCTCACACTAGCTCAGCCACATTGGCCACAGCAGCTTTGGAGAGCACTGAATGCCTTTCTCTTCTGCTGCTGTCCCAAGGGGCTGTGCTGCTCCGCCAGCCAACTGTAGCAGCAGGTTTTTATTTTACATTTATTTTCCTAATGGCTTGGGCGGCCTGAAAACTTGAGCAGTGAATTGTGACTGCTCAAGAGTGGGTAAAAATCCACACAATGGCTGTGCACTGCAGTGTGGCACCAGGGATGAGTCACTGAAATTGCAATTAGGAAAGAAAATAACAGCGGGTTTACAAGCTCCTTTCCAGGAGCATTGCGCTTCTCTGGAATGACAATGGTTCCTCAGGGTGGTTTGTGAGACACTGCTCCACGTCAAAAAATACAAGGAACTGGAGGAGGTGGTAGCTGATGTAAAACAGTTTAACAGTGAAGGGAGGAAGGAAAAACAGCGTTGATTTTTACAGTGACAGCATAGGTGCTTTGGGAGGGGCATGTGGGGCGAGCAGAGCAAACCACAGCAAACCCAGGCATGTGGGACAGTGGAGTTGTGCCCTGACATGGAGCCCAAGGTGATGCAGGTGCTCTGGGCACAAAGGGCACGCAGGGAAGCAGGCCCTGGGAGTGACAGGGAGCCCACAAGTGTCCCCTCCTCAGCTTGCAGCACCTCGCTGGAGAGAACCCCAGCAGAGCACAGCGAACAAGGAAGATGCATCACCCTTGCATTGCTGGAGTCCTGGAAAGCAAAAGTCAAGCTTTTGTTTGTCTCCCAATAGCTTTATTTCATCCTTCCAGAAAGGTACAGGCTGCTCTGCAGTGAGCAGGGGTGTGAGGCACCGAGCAAAGAAGCTCCACTGGGAATGGGCACAGATGTAATCTTTGTGGCCTTGTACCAGCATCAGGTGTCAGCGAGTCCTGGGGAGAGGCTGACCACAGCCCTCCAGGCCATATGGTGCCAGTGACACTTCTGACTTCTGTCCCCTGTTTTTGCAGCTGCCCCAGCTCCAGGAGGAAAGGCCAGCAGCTCCCGGGGGCTCGCCAGGGCTCGGGCACGAGGACTCTGTGTGCATCCGTCGGGCTTGGCTTCACTCCGAGGCCAGCAACTACATGAGAAACTCTGCAAAACCAGGGCCTTGGGGATCCCAATCATCACCTCCACCCCAGTGCAGACACAGCTGTGCCACCCACCCCAGGACCAGGGCAGAGGAGAGCTGCTCCTCACCCTCTCCAGGCCGGCAGCAGGTGTCAGCCAGCTCTCGCCTGTGGGCTCTGAACAGCCCTCATCTGCTTGGACTGCCATGTTTTAAATAATTTTGATGAAACACAGAGGTGTTCCCAGATGGAGACCAGACAGGTGCTGCTGCTGCTCTTGGGAAGCAGAACCCTGTCTGCTCACTGTGACTGCTCTCCTGCACTGTCACCGTCCCCAAAGCGACAGGACACAGCACTGAGGGAGCCAGCAGCCCCCTTTTCCTGTGCCCCAATGCTCCTGAGCAGCCATCAGGCACGGCTTCACTGTTGTCAGTCCAAGATGTTATTAGTCTTTTCTGTCCCAGGACTCCCAGGAGTGCCAGACCTGATCCCTTGTTGCAGCCTTCTGGGGAGCAAGGCAAAGATGCTTGGTCTCTTCAGCTTCACTGGCACAAGGGAAGACTCAGTCCTGGTCCTGAGATTCTGGAGACAGCTGCCATTTGGCTCCAGGAGGTGAAAACCTGGAGGGTCTGCAGCTGGTTCGACAGGTTTGGGCTAAAAACACCCTGTCTGGCTGCTGAGTCCTGGTGGAGACTGGAGGGTCAGGTACCTCATCCTGAAGGTCATGGGGTCATGAAGGTCAAGGTCAACGGGGACTGCAGACTTCAGAATCCCGAAGGGAAGGAGGGTGAAAAGCAAGAGCACAACCCTGGACTTCGTGAGAGCAGCCTTTGGCCTCTTCATAGGTCTGCTTGTAAGAGTCCCTTTGGATAAGGTAGAGAAGTACCCAAAGCCTGCAGGAAAGCAAATGTCACCCCTTGTCTTTAAGAAGGGCAAGAAGGAGGATCTGGGGAACTCCAGGCTGGTCTGCCTCGCCTCCATCCCTGGAATGGGAACAGTTAGTCCTGGATATCATTTCCAGGCACACGAAGAACAAGAAAACCATCAGTGTGTGATTCCCCACGAGGAAGGCCGCACCTGGAGTGTTGTGTCCAGCGCTGGTCTTCCCAGCACAAAGAGAGACTGGAGAAACTGGAGACAGTCCAGAGGAGAGCCACAGAATTGGTGAAGGGACTGCAGCATGTCTTGTGAGAGAAGCTGGGACTCCATCACCTGCACAGCGAGCACCAGGGCTGAGCCCAGCCAGGGAAGAGCAAGGTAAGCACAGCACAGTTTACAGAATAAGCTGATTTATTGTGCAGGCCAGAAGAAATGGTAAGTACTTAAATAACTGCTTTAGCCTATATTTAAACAGCTACACAGCTCCTTTGAGTTTTCAGAGCTGCTGTGAGCTGAGCTACTCCTGTGGGACCCAGAGTTTGTTGAGCTGGCTGAAAGAGAAATTAGAGGTCAGTTTTGGGCAACTTTATTTCACAGTCCTGGGCTGGTACTTCACACACACGCACACACACACACACTTCAAGTGAGCGTCTCATCTGAGTGCCAGGAGCTGTGCACACAGAAACGAAGCGCTGTCAGCCTTGCCCCTAATTTATGAGGCTTTCAGGCAGCCAATTCCTTCCTGCAGAATGAAAGCTCCTGGCAGAGCAAAGGCAGACAGGAGGAGTCACTCCTCCTTTTGTTGTCAAACCAACCCACAGCAGTGTGTGACCCACAGGTGACAGCTCTGCACCTTCCTGAGTGGAGGCTTGGGTGGCCACTGCCACCTAGGGGGCTGAGCTGGGGGCGCTGAGAACATTTCCCGTGGGGATTGGCGTGAGAGAGGAGGGGTGTGCGCAGGGGCTTGGACTGTGCAGTTTAAACGCGAGCAGCCCACACGTGGGGGTGAGTGAACAGGCTGGTGGGTCGCTGTGCCTGGCTGGAGCTCCTCTGCACCCCTCTGCCCTGGGGCCGGAGGGAGCCCCCGGGATGCTCCATCCCACCAGCACACCTCCAGCATCTGCCCAGGGGCTGCAGGATCCCAGACCGGGGGCGCATTCCCCCTTAGCCTCACTCTTGCTTTGCATTTCCTCCTCCTGCCCGTCTTGTGGAGCAGGGCGGGAAGAGTCAGTGTAGATGTGCCAGGGGAGGTGGGTGGCACAACTTCATCATTAAAATGCCTGTTTCACGCTTAAGGAAATGTCCTGACTGGATTTTGATCCAGCTGTGGACATGGCACATATTTTCTGTCATATCCCCCTCCTCCCCACCAGCGGCTGAAGCTACTGTGCAGGTATTTCTGATGCTTTTTTCTGAGGAAAACATAATGGCACTGAAAGGTATTTTATAGCAATTAAATAGAGCAGTGAGTTGCAGAAGGAGTTTCAGGAAAAGCAGTGTTATAAAACCGGTTTTCTGCGGCGCCTCTGGGGGCTCGTACCTCGGCTGAGCTGTCAGCGCAGCCTTTCCGTGCCGGGGGAGCAGCTTCAGGGGTCGTTCTCCTGCCTGGCCACCCCTTTTCAGGCAGCACAGGGGAACTGGATCACCCTGGTATCTCACACATACGAATATTTACTCAAATTGGCTGAAACAACAACGTTGGTGGGGAAGGACGGGGACGGTGACAGTGCCCGAGCATCCTCAGCCGAGGCAGTTCTGCTGCCGGATGGGGCCGGGCAGGACGGATGAGCTGACACGTGGGCAGCAATCTAGGCCAAGTGCTCAGCTCCAGGGCTGTCCTGGCCCGCAGCAGGGATGGAATCAGGGACACGCCGAGGATTCTGCTGCAGAAGCTGGCAGTGAAGCGGGATGGGGAACGCCTGTGCGTGAGCGGGGGCTGGCGCAGCAGGGACTGCCCTGCCCCGGCACAGATGCCCCAGGGAACATCCCAGGGGTTACTTGGGCAGAAGGGAGAGGAGGAAATCCCAACAACGGCACAGGGAGCTACCGCCAGAGGGCACTTAGATATTGCTCTTGCTGAACAAATGGTGTTTCCTAGCGAGACGCCAGCTCCGGATTGCCTGACAATGCACATCTAAGCCTGAGTCATTGCTGGCACAGAAAGCAAAGGAAAGCACTCAAAAGGCATTTGAGAAGTCATGCATGAATGGGAGTTTACTAGCAGGACACAGAGGGTTGAACTTTTCTTTCAGACCCTTTCAGAGGGGTCTGCCACGGGGTCTCCACCCTGCCTGGTCCAGCGAGGTGAGCAGGGCAGCAGCAGACCCTGACCCGTGTGCTCCCCACAGGGCCGGGCACAGGGCAAAGAGCACTGCTCACGCTCCATCCTGCTCGCTGCAGGTACGTCCTGTCTGCTCCTTGCTGCAAGTGCTCAGACAGGAGTTACAGCCCTGGCAGGGATCCTGGCTCAGCACCTGCTGTGCTGCTCACCTGGCACGTCTGTGCCCTGCTTTGCATCCCAGAGCTGGGCAAAAGTAGAAATATTACATGTTTCTGGGAAAATTTGCAGGTAACAGGTAAGGCAGGAACCGTGCAGGATTTGGGTGGATGCCAAATAAAGCCTGCAGGAGCAAAGACAGCCATGGACTGCAGGTGTGAGGGCAGCCAGGTAATGAAGATGGAGAACCACTTTGCGAGGATGGAGGAGAAAAACTTCCATCCTGGTGCTAAGAGCAAGCCACAGCACCCTGTGCATGACCCAGGGTGTCTCAGAGGGGCATCCTGGGGCTCAGGGTAGGATGTGGGAGGTGGGACCTTGTCCCGGGTCATGGTGCAGCTGCAGGTCTTGGTGCTGTGCTTGGAGATCTGCTCTGAGCACAAAGAGCTTCATGAGGACCCCGGGGCCAAAGCCCAAGAGCTGGGAGTGCTGCAGGTGTAGGTGGTGGAGAACTGAAGGAGGGTGGCCTCTAGAGAGGAAAAGCTGACTGCAGACAACAGAAAGCTGGTGCTGTGTTGGTAATGTTAGTGACTCTAGCAAATATCTAGAGAAAATGTGTTTAACCCTACAGGGAGAAAAGGGGCCCCAAGGCCTCACAGGAGAATCCTCCCAGCGCCCTGTGCCCTGAGAATCTCACCTGGCTGGGCCCAGGGTGCTGGGAGGACAGAAACAAGGCTTGCCTTATGATGTGGCATGTCCTGGGATCATCTTCCCAGTGATCCTCCTGCCTCTAGGGTAGCCAGAGGCCCATCTTGGGCTTTGCAGCAGGATTTCCCAAGCTGAGTAATATGAACCCTCTACCCTTGGGAATTGCTTCCAGGGGACACGGGAGAGCAGTTTGAGGAGCCCTGTGTGCTGCAGCGTGTGGGCACTTCTGACGGGGTGGGATATGGGAAGAGGAGTGATGGTGTGGGGAGGCAGTGGGGTCCCCACCTGTGGGGTTCTCCCGTCACAACCCGCCTGGCACGTGCCCTCCTCACTCCAGCCAGGGCTGTTGCCTGTGCCAGGACTGGGTTCCCTCATGCTCTTAGGTTTGGCTGATTATTTGCAATTAGCACTAATTAGTGTCTCTTCTGACAGTGCCTTGTCTCTGCTTCCCCGTGCCTTGTCCTTGCCCCATCACGCTGCAGGCTGGGCCCATTTCCTCCTGAGGCACCTCCACCGCTCAGGGCAGCCAAGTCAGAGGGTGAATCTGGGGCTCCAACCCGTTGTCCTGGAGGACCTGCCTGTAGGGGCTTCAATTTAGGGGGCATCTGGTGCATCTTAGCTTTCCTGGGGGCTCCCTGCTTTGCTCCAGCTGTGCTGCCCAGGCAGTCGTGGTTGTTCTCCAGAACCAGATATTGAGAGTGGTACTATGGGGTCTCTGACCAGTGCTGGCAGATCGGGACTGTGGGGGCACTGCCAGCCAGCCCTGCCCTTTCCCAGCCCCCCGGAGCCATCCCAAGCCCTGTCAGGGGGCCGAAGCCACAAGACTGGTGGGCACAGGGTGGCTGGCACTGCCTGCCCCTGCTCCTGGCTCCACAGGTCCTCAGGACGTTAAACCCCTCTGGGAGCTGGTGCAGGAGAGGTCTCAGCAGACAGACACACTTGTTAAAGCTGTCCTACCCTCTGGGAGAGTGAGCTGGGGTGGCAGTGAGGGGGACAGGATGCTCCTGGGAGAGATGCCCTGCTTCCCTGGAAGCAAGCCCAGGAGAGACAGAGAGGAACCCTCAGCCACAAAGGATGTAAAAAACCACTGTGAAAATAATACAACATAGAATCATAGAATCACAGAACATGCTGAGTTGGAAGGGACCCACAAGGATCATCAAATCCAACTCCTGTCCCTGCACAGGACACGCCAACAATGCCACCCTGTGCCTGAGAGCATTGTCCCAGAGCTCCTTGAGCTCTGTCAGGCTTGGGGTCATGACCACTGCCCTGGGGAGCCTGTTCAGTGCCCCACCACCCTCTGGGAGAAGAACCTGTTTTTTGTGAATGCCACTGCAGCCCCGAGAGAATTGTCCACTAAATCCACAGTATTTTATAGCTGATTATTCTAATAGGCTGCACAGGAAAGTATTATCACCTCCACCTCCCCAGGCTTGGAGCCTGATTGCATCAAACATAAATCTTGTAAATGGATTTGTACTTTTCTCTGGGCTTTATTTTAGAAAACGAGCATTTTATTTAATCTCACAGCCATTCAATGTGTCAGGGAGAGGTGGAAGCTCTGGGCAGAATTAAAGTGCATCACGTTTGGGCCGGGCTCATTTCGGTGGGCTGAAGCCTTTGCAGCACGTGTGGTCTTCATGCACCGATGAGAAACCTCTGTGCCAGCCAAAATCAGCTGGGAAACAAAAGGAAGGCGCCGTTCCTGTCAGGAGGTGTTGGGAAACCAGGCGCAGGGAAGGGGTGGTGATGGTTTCCTTTGGGTGTTGTTGGGTTTGGACACAACTTCGGTGGATCTTTGCGCTCCTGGTTTTGTATGTTTGGTTGGAAGAAGAGCTCAGGACTGCCCAGGAACTGCTGAAATCCCCAAATCCTTTGTGCTTGGCTGGATTAGAGACCTGAAAAGCTCCTATATGTATTTTTTTAATACTCACAACAGTGTGGTTTGGTGCTTAGTAAATAGCTGTTTGACAGCAGAACTCGCAGCAGCTGGCTTCACTCATCCTTTAGAGATGCTGAAATTGGAGAAAAAGATTTAAAAGGCAGAAAAAAAGAAAAGGATTAAAGAAAAGCTGAAAGGAGGCAGAGCCAGAAAAGACACAGGCACCTTTGGAGAGCCAAATCCAGCTGCCAAATGTCAGGAGGTGAGGGCAGGGAACCCTGCAGGTTGTCAGGGCTTGGAGGGCAGGACCTGCTGGTCATCTCTTCCCTTCTCCAATGTTTGGGAGAACCAAAGCCCCAGGTTGCCTCCATCTCCTCTTACCCCCCAACCCAGACCTTTCCTTCCTTTTCCTCTCCAAATCTTCCTGGGGCACCCTGTGCTGAGGAGTGCTGGGTTTGCACATGGCTTGGTCAGGATTACCTACTAAAGTGAGTGGAAAACCAGTTTTTTACTTCATTTCAAAGCTGTTTAAGCCAAACATTCCTGTGGGCACATGAGGTGAGATTCACCTCATTGTTTTGAGCAGGAAATCTGCTTTTCTGGAATGGACAGAGAGGCATTTTGTAGCCAAGCTTCTTGGTCAGATACTGGGACGGGGTTTCACCCCGGGGAAATGGGCTTCCTGCAGCCTCGTGCAGGAATAGTCCCCAAGCCCCAGGGCAGCCCTGGAGACCTCTTAGGCGAAGGAAAGGTGCTGAGCAAGGGTTTGGCTGGTGAAATATAGGTGTGGAGGGACAGGGCAGAGGCAGAGCCTGCTGCCCCAGGCTGACACCAGTGGGTGTCCCCTCCTGGCACTGGCTGCCGTCAGAGGGGCTGTAAATAATTACCATCAATATTCTGCTTGAGCTCAAAGCCCATGTGCTGGGCATGCACAGGAAGCAATTACTACTATTATTATTATATGAATTATTCCTTTCAAAATAGCAGCACCATTAAAAAAAATTGCAGCTAGCTGTGCTTTTCCCCAAGGAGCAGGTCTGCCGAGGGCTCACACGTGTGAAGTGGCCTCTGCCGTGACGCTGCTCTACAGATGGTTCGTGTTTTTCTGAATCACTGACTCCCCTTTTGTGTCTGTCTGGGCAGAAAGACCTCAGGGGGCACAACTGGAAGGTGAAAAAGGCAAAAAGCTAGTTCTGCTCCGACTGAAGCGGGGCCCTAACCCAGCTCTACACCAGAGGGGCCCAGCACTGCGCTGCCTTCCTCATCCTCCTCTTCCTCAGGCACCACTTCCTGAAGAGGCTGAGAGGTGCATCCAGCTTCACCCAGCAATGGTCCCCTCACTCAGGTCCAGCGGTCCCAGTTCCCAGGCAGTGTCTATGTGTGTCTGCCCAGTGCCAGGGCTCAGGCTGCACCTTTTCCAACCACCTGCACAGAGTTTGGGAGCCACCCACTCTGCTCATTTGGCAAGGACCTGACCTGCACGAGTTCCTGGCAGGACTGGGGTGAGGCTTAGAGGTAAGCTGGGGTGCTGGCCCAGGAGTTCACGAGAAGCCTCACTGGGCACATTTGTGGTATGAAGTGAAAAAGAGCACCAGAAATTTATCCTTCATCTGGCTTCCTGACCCATCCCTGGGACACTGAGATTTCCCTTTCAGCAGGGGCTGAATGACTGGGAGACACATAGGTCACCAGTTCCCCAGCCTGAGGTTCATCTCCTCCTCCCCAGAGGGGCTCAGGTAGCAGGTGAGATCTCCTGGGAAGCTCATCAGGCATCTCACTACCCACCATGCCCAAAAACAGGGCAGAAGACCATGTTGTAGGCAGGGAGTCTGCATGAAGGCCAGCACAGCTCAGGACACCCTGCCCAGCATGTTCCCAGTTCAGTGGCACTGGGAGCTGGTGGTTTGGAAGCAGACCAAGAGACCATGGGAGTTGAGAAGGTCTCTTTCCTGCCTGTTCCTCGTGGCATCTCCTGCTGGGGCCAAGGGTGGTGCCAGCTTTGTGCCAGCACACAGGCAGTGAGGTTTGGTGGCTGTAAGACTGACAAATAGGGCAGTGCTTGTGGCCACCAGCAGTTCTGTATCTAATGGCCATGTGGCCAAAGCTGTTTTGGGGGATGGACTGGGTAATGCCTCCCACTTCCCAAAAAGCCATGGATGGGCAGCTCTTGCAGCCGGGGGCTGCACAGGCCATGCCAGGGATCCTTGTGTCCTACAGGGACACCACAGCCCAGGGAGGCACACAGGCTGTGACACCAGCAGGGCTCAGGGGTGTGTGTCCTGGTTCAAACAGGATCCTTCACTCACTGAGACACTTCCTGGGCCAACCCCTCCGTGATCACCTTTCCTGGGTGTTTTGCTATTGCCCAAATGTTGGTGCTTCAGGAGCTTCTTTAAGTTTGTGAATGCTTAGCCTTTAGTAGAGCCATGGATTTTTAAATCGAAAGGTCATTTCTAGGTCACTGAATAATTACTGCTGCTGTCCCCACTGTCACTAATTCCATCACAGAGAAGCAGCAGCTTGCTGAGCAATCCTCGAGCTGCAGGCTGAAAATGAAGGGAAATTCAGCAGACAGAATGCAAGATTAGGGGCACTTAGTGCCACGGGCTATTGGGAGGAGAAGCAGGGCCAGGGGACACCAAAGCTGGGCACAGGGATTCCCTACATCCCCGCTGCTCCCCATGTGGGACTCAGCTCATCCTGCACACGATGTTGCTTTCAGTGAGCCCAGCACAGTGAAGAGGTGCCTGCAGCCCCTTTGTGCTGCACCTCCACCACAGGTCTGGGCTGTGGGGTTTTGGGGGCACAGTCCTTCCTTGCAGCCTCTGGTCAAAGCACTGTGTTGGTCACAAAGTCTGTGGGGACATCAGCGTTTGCTGAGAGCCAGGGCAAACCCTCACAGGGCGGGGAAGAACCACCAGCTGCAGGAAAAGCTGTTGCTATTCATGGAATCATGGAACGGTTTGGGTTTGGAAGGGAGCTTAAACTCATCTTGCTCCATGGGTAGGGACATCTTCCTCTCGACCAGACTGCTCCAAGTCCCATCCAACCTGGCCTGGAACACTGCCAGGGATGGGGCAGCCACAGCTCCTCTATTGCTGCTAGAGGTGATATTTTTAAGGACCAACAGGATCTTGCAGCTGCATGGGATTATCTTGGGATAGATTCACCAACTGGCAAAGTGAGGGAGAGCATCAGCAACTGGTGGGGGCAAATCTGACCTCCCTCACCCATAGAAGCTTTAGGGACCCTCTAAGTGCAGGAGTTGCTCGCTCTGGGATGAAGCAGCTCCTCCTGTTCTTACGGGAGCCCAGCAGCTACACTGGGCCACCGACTGCCCTTGTGATGGCCAGGATGTCATTCCACCCCTCAGCCAGTGCCACATGAAAGCGTGGCAAGGTGATTTTCCATGACCATTCCTGGGAAATGCACTGCAGGCTCATTCCGTGGCCAAGGTGAACAGCCTCAACTGGGAGTCCTTGTGGGCTGCGAGCTGTGCGGGACGTTACAGCCATTGTTACTGTCCATCTCACACGGCAGGGCAGGGAGAGGCACTGTGGGCATCTCCTGCTTTCAGTTTTAGTACAGTTCAGTCCTTCTAGTCAGTCCTGGCTGTGATGGATGCAGGCTGGCTCAGGGAGACACCTCTGGGAGGCAGAGCGAAGGGAGGCACAGGGAAGCAAGTGTCTGTTGTAGGGTCAGTAGGGCTGAGCTGGGCTCTGCTGTTCAAAACCAGCCCCCTCCTTTCCCACTGTGTTTCTGGCTCTCCCAGGGCATTGTCAGGGTCAAGCTCTTCCAGGCATCCCTTGGCACTGAGCTTTGGCTGCCTCAGGGAGAGAGTTTCCCCGGCAGTCCCGGCTGATGGCAGCCCTGGGACAGGCGGCTGCCTCCGAAGGCTCTGGAGCAGCCGGACACGTCTGTGTCCCAGCTTGCCCGGGGGGTGCAGAGCAATGGCTCCCCAAGAGTCACGCTGCCTTCCTCCTTGCCTGGCAGCAGAAATCACCCTCTGTCCTTGCCACGGCTTTTGGTTCCCAGGCCAACTTGAATGTTGGGTATGCTGTAAAATTCCCCACTTTCAGCATCTCCATATTTTAGACTTGGAGAAACAAATCCAGGACAAAATAAGTCAAGTATTCCTTTTGCAGTTTCCATGCTCTGCTGGGTTGAAAGGGAAGCTCTTAGGAGATGGATGAAGTTCATGTCTATGCCTCTTCATTGCAAATATGCATTCCTGGAAATCCAGAGCAGTCTCTATTCCCAACACCCACATGGCAGGACTGGGAAGGATTGGGCAGCTACCAGCTGGCTTTTGAGTCACTTCTCCATATGAGCATCAGTGGTGGAAGCAGCAAAAATACCTTCTCTGTTTCCCTAGGTCAGGAATGCCACCCTGGGGCATTTCTTTTTATCTTGAATAACCTACTTCAGCCAATTCCCAGAAAAATCACAGGTTCTCTGCAATGCCAAGCAAACCAGCATGGAAGGAACTGCTTTGGTTGGGAGCCATCCTGTGAGGCAAGGCCAGCTCCGGATGCTCCATATATGACTTACTGGAGCATTGCCCCATCCATTACAAACAAATTGGAGGAATTTTTAACCCCAAAACTTTGTGACCAGTGTTTTTGTCTGACCTTTCAGTTTGGTTTTTGATTTAAGCATTAACATGAGCAGTGGAGACATGAGAGGCAACGGGATCAACGCTGAGGGTTGTTCCCATGTGCTATAAAGAGAGTGTTGGGTTTGGAGTGGGAAATAAGACTAAAGATGAAATATTTTCTTCCAAAATAAGGGCCTTTCATGTCTTGGCAAGGTGTAGAGCAGCTGTTTCCTGTTTCTTCTCAAGCACCAGCCACTGGCCAGTGGGTATCAGCTTGGAGAATCATCTGGCCCAGGTAAGTTTCCTGATGTTACTCAGACAAACGGAGCCATTTAATCAGTGTGCTCAATTCCTCCCAAACCAGAAAGCAAATTTCTAGGAATCTACTGCTCATAACCACGGGCTAGCTCACAAAGGGGACAGAGATGTGTGTAAATATGCTATTCGGAGGAGTAAGTGAGAGCAGAATAATTTCCAGTGGAAACAGAGTGGTCTGATGGGTGAGCTGCTGGGGTGAAAGGCTCAGGGAGAGCTGTGGTGGTTCTGCAAGGCCCAGGGATGGATAGCTCAAACCTTTCCAAACCAGTGAGGGCAAGAGGAGAGGGCAGGGGCACGGGAAGCCGGGGGGAGACGCTGTCCATGTACCTGGAGCAGGGTGCGGGCTCACCCCTCCCCAGCCAGCAGAGCGAGCCTGGGGTGGGACGGGAACCCTGCCCTGAACACGAAGCGTGAAATCCATGTCCGACAAACATTTCAGCTAGTGCATAATGTAAGCACTGAGTGGGTTTGTAGCCAGGGCTCTGGCGCTGAGAGCACTGAATTAAACATGAGGTGACTCAGCGCTCGGCCGCGGCAGGCGGGAGCGGGGAGTGCGGGGACAGGTGCATTATTGATCCTTTCGTTTTCCCCAGGTTCCAGCGCCCGGCACAGAAGCGGCGTCTGCGGCGCTTAGAGGGGGACGCGGTGTGGCCAGACTCGGCATTTGCAACGCCTGCCTGCTCTTCCTGCTGCTCCTGGTACAGGGATTTCTGCTTCCAGCCTCTCCCTCCTGCCGCTCTCCACCTGCAGCCCCTCCACCCCGGGCAGGAGCCCCAAGGCAGGGCAGCATCTGCCGCATCCTCCACCCGCGGAGCTCCAGCGAGCTGTGGGGCTGCACAGCCGGGTCCCCCACGCCACAGAGCGGCCCTTGGGGCTTGGAAGGGGTGGAAGCCCCTGAATTTGCCTTTGGCCTTGTTGATGATCCCAAGCCCTCCTCTGTTTCAGCCTCTGGCGACTGCCCGTGGACCGCAGGCCCTGAGCAGGGGCACAGGGCGGGGAGCACGGGGTGTTCCGGCAGCCTTGGAACAGCAGGAAGCAGGACCAAGCCTCGCTGGAACGGGGTTTGACAACTCATTACCTCACAGGATGATGTTTTACTTCTATCCCGATGCTTTCTGCTAAAACCCCATATCCTGTCTCTGCAGGCCTCAGCGCGGTGAGAGCCGCAGGGGAGCGGCAGCGAGTGCCGCAGGGCTCTGGGCTCGGAGCATCCTGCTCCTGCTCCGGCTCAGCTGTTTGGGATGTGAAGGGACAGCCTCACGGAAGGGCTTGGAAAACGTGAGCTAGCACTCCTGTCAGGCCTCGCAGGGAGAGGCGTGCTCTGCCTCTTCCTCAGAACCTAATTTGAACCACAGGGATGCAGTGAAAAAAAAACCAACTGCTTTGGAAGATTTTAAAGAACAGCACGAAGTAAAAAAGCAGCTGCCAAAACGGATTTCCATTATTAAAAATCAGCACTGATAAGAGCCATCTTAGATCAAATAATTTATTTAGTAATTCCATGTAAACACTTCAGATTTACTAGCAAATACAATGCTTGCTGTTCTTTTAAATAGATCATTCAAAAAATAAGAATCTATTATTAATGGCAGGTTGACTAGAGATCTCCATACTACTGTACAATAAGGAATTGGTTTTCTAATGGATTTAACATCTCAATTTTTCTTGTTCTGCATTTGCTTTACACAAAGCCCAAAGGACACAGGTTTGAACTGCTCCCTGACGATGCCACTGCGGCCCGGGGTGTTTTGGGGAAGGTACGCAGGCAACTCCTCCCATCCTGGCATTGGTGTGAGCTGATGTGAGGGTGGGATGGCAGAGCTTGCGTGAACACTGTTCACAAACACACGCCTTTTCGGTCAGAAAACAGACAGTGAACGGTGGAGAACTTCTCTTTGGGATGTATAAAAGCAACGAACTCCATCGTTGGCATTTACTTATCAACACAGCAGTACACATACACGTATCCACAGTCTGGAAAAGCATCCTATGAGCTGGAGAAAGCAGTGGTTCTGAGGCTTGGTACACCAGTGCACTAAAACCAAAAGAATGATACCTTCTTACATAGTCAAATGAAAAATAAATATCTTTATTTTCTGCCTACTTTATTTCAGTTTTCAAATAAATTTTAAATAAATCTGTACAAAGTATACTGTTACAGTATATATTTGTAAGTGAACTGAAATGCCTAAGTGTAACAACGCTACAGGAAAGCAGTAAAGATTGGCACATCTCTAATCAAGATTAACTTTTACACTCAAAAAATACCAACGCCTGTGAAAACCCTCAAGATATTTTTGGTATTTTTATGCAATTTGCGTTGCAAACACATGACAGACCAATTCTCCCCTGCCTTGAAAAGAAAATCACTTCTCACGGTTTCCAGAGAACATGAACATCTTTATGATGCTAAAGGGACACCATCAGGTGAAAAGAGAGAGAGAGATTTCAATTTTTAAAAAGCAAACCCTTTGGTCAAAAATTGTCAAGTTTTAGACTTTTTTGCACTTTTGCCCATCTCCCCGAGCTCCGAGTGTGGCCGGGGCCGGGGCCGGGGCCGGCGGGGCTGCGGGAACACCGCGGCTGCCCACACCCCTCGGAGCGGCCGGAGTTCCGCCCCTGCCCGGCTGCAGGGATGAAGCTGCTCTGGCCAGGGACCCAAATCCTCAGGAGAGGAGCTGTTCCCCTTTCCGATCCAAAAGGAATTCACGTGAATGCCACAGGGCTGCGTTTTGCGGTTTCTTTTTTCCCCCAAAAGCAAGAAACTAAAATTGATCTGACAGTGTCCCTTTGCTCAAAATAAAGACTTCTGTGCTAGAGAGGTCAGGTACTGAAACGAACTTGTTCACAGGGTCAAAGAGCCAGGTACATCTCAAAATTCAAATTTTCAAATCCAACTGCAGTTATTAGATTCATGAGCTCTCAAAACCTCCTAATATTTTGTTAAATAATTCCCAACTGGGAATTTGGGGATAAATACTACAGATTAAGAGCGAGAGTTTTCTCTCTTAATCTTTCCAAAGATATATGCACTCAAAGTTTACACGTTGAAAGTTAATCTTACATTAGAATGTAATTGGCTGCAACATAAACCTATAAATAAATCAACTACCATAGATTAAACTCTGTTAAATATTTCTAAGTTAATAAAATATTGACAGTATTATAAAATTACAGTATTTACAATAGGAAAAATCTAGACTAATATATACCTTTAACAGATCTCTTTTCCAATTTGGGATTGCAACGGAATTATGAATATATGAACAATTTATTAGAAAGTTGCATTGCAATTATCAGGTTTTCCATTAGAGCTAGAGAGGGTGAGCTATTACTGCCTTTGGAAAAAACAAAAAGTGACTTCTGATGGTGGGGTGTAGCTTTTGAGTACCAAACTGGTAACAGGAGTCCTCCGCAAGACGTCTGAAGATAAGGTAGGACCAGCCTCAACTGCTCAGATTAAGGTTGTATTACAGAACTGCCAGCAATCAGAACCACCCAGGCTGCAAAAGGGGAGGAAAGGTAGTTTTCAGCTCAAAGTGCACAGCTGGAAGGGCTCCCCTCATTCTGGACTCCAACTAAGGCTGCAGGAGCTTCGATCTGCTCTCAGGAACGGCAAAACCCTCGGCTGGGGCTTCGTGAGGAGGAAACGAGCCACGGTGCTCCTTAAAGGGACATAGTTGGGCTGCAGCTATGCCAAAACCACCCGTGTCAACCACGTACGACAAAACCAGACCGGGCATTGGAGATCCTCTTTGACTTGCATTTTTAGGTTATGTTTTTTGGGGGGGTCAGGGATGGGTTTCGGTTTGGGGATTCTTTTTGCATTTTGTTTGCTCGGGAGAAAAAAAATCGGCTGGGACCGTGCTGTCAACTCATTTTCTATCCCTCATCAGGTTCTCTGTTTCTGGGGTGTTAACAAAACATGCAGTGTTTGGGTGGCAAATACCTGTGGGGAAAAAGGAGGCTTCAACACTCCCAAGTCAATTTGTCTTGGGATAAACCAAAAGCAATTTGAGTCCTTAGAAACTGCCAGCTGCTTTGGGGTCTCAGACACCCAGTGATGTCCTTTTAAGGATCAGATCTTTCACTTGCCCTTCTTCCCAGCCTCGGAGGAAGAGTTTACAATGAGTTTAGGAAGGGCCACGTTCACATTCTCTCCCTCCTCCCCATGTCACATTTGCTTTCTAGAAAAAAATGGGGGGAAAAGTAAGTTTCAAACTCCTTTCCCGCCCTTCCCTCCCCCAGTCCTGCTCTCTGTAAACCAGAAATGGCAGTTTTTAGTGTATATTTTGGGACAAATTATTTTCTCAGCCCCAAGCCTGAAGATTCTAGTGAGAGACCTACAGCAGGCTTTGGAGAGGAGGAGCAGTTTAGGGGTTTCTACCAGTTCCCGAGGTGGGCAGGTGGGAACACCTCTGTCCTTAAAAGCAGGATTTAAAATGGTAAAAGAATAATTTTTAAACTCGGATCTACATTACCAGCAGAAGGCTCTAGGTCCTGCGGGCTCCAGTTCCCAGAGATGCAGAGCAGGAAAACTAGAAAGAGAACTCGGTACCTTTCAACCACCTGCTGGGTTGTACTGGGGGGGAGTGGGGAATGAGAGAGACAAAATGCCAACTGACCTTATAAACAAAGGTATGTTTAGGGCTTCTGGTTTCAGGAATAAACCGATATTTACTGGTAAAAGTCTGCCAAAAAACAAAAACAGAAACACAGGATTACTGGTAAATATTGGTTTATATGGAGAATTTAAAAAAAAAATTAAAAAATAATAATAAAAAAAGATGTCATCGTGCTCCTGATCTCCACGTGCTCCCAGGCAGGACCCACGGCATCCCTGCACCCGGCTGTGTCTCTGGCACCCGCACACCTCAAACCAGAAGCCTTGTGTTGAGAGGAAAGTCATGTTTCTTTCCTTTACTCCCCTTAAACTATGTGTTTCTGGATTCCCCCCTCCCTCCTCCGCAAGGCTGGTCCTACGGGGGTTTGGCTCAGGAGATGGGAAGTCTGCTTCCAAAAGCACTTGGAAGTGAACTTGTACATAATATGGTATCTCAGCACAAGGCTGCTGGGGCCTGAGCCTCGGCTGCTCCCTGAGATACCATAAAATATACAAGACTGAGTGTATATTTTAAATAAAGCATTTTCTTGTAAGTGGCATAAACCCATTCATTTTATTTACATGCTTATTTATTTCCAAAAATAGAGTTGGTCCACATTGGACAAGAGAAATCAAGAAGCCATACAGTAGAAGAGTTAAAAGTCCAACATTTAACCAAAGTACAATGAAATTCCAGAAGTCTGTGGCTGACTTGAACCACAGAAACATACACATGAGCCACACAGACATTTGTACATAGAGCATTATATTACCAATAATATTTGCAAACATGAGGTCAAGATGGCTAAAAACCCAGCAGGACTGACCCAGGGGTCCTGGCTAAACAGAAGTGGGTGCTGAGGGGCCGTCACTGCTGTGGGGAAACACAACTCTCCAGAGATTTTGCTTCACTTTTGGTTTTTTCTTTAAAGGAGAAAGTCCTGATTTTTCTGCCCTGGGGATCCAAATTGGGGACATGGTGAAAGCCAACCCCATGGAGCTCCCTAAATGCCGGGGTGCCGGGGGCTCAGACCTGCGGGACAGCGCGGATGCCACACGGCACCGGAACCCCGCTGGAGGGCAAAACCCTGCCCTCTGCTACTTGGCCTTAAAGATCACCTGGAAAAGAAAAAGTGGGGATTTATACCCTTGTGGTGTGCTGCGGGGTGTCTGAAAAAAATTTGGATCGGGTTTGTCTTGAAAACAAGGATTTCCCTCCCTTGTCATGGGCAATTTTTGGCATTAGTTACTCCAGTCCTGTCTACCTTTCCTGGAAGACCACAAATATCCTAGAGGATGTTGCACCGACAGATGAGGGAATAACTTTTTTACATTAAAAAAAAGAAAAAAAAAAAAGCTTGGAGGATGGACAGCAGAAGAAAAAAAACAAAAAACCAAATGGAAAAGATGCCTTATCTCTGCGTGAGGGCCCAGCTTGTCTGGGTATTTCCATGGACTTCACCATGATAATATCTCAGTGTCTCCAAAAGATGGAAAACCAGACTTAAATCTGTATGTTCTCCTGCAGAGAATCACAGCAAGTAAAAGGGGGAAGACAGTTGTAGCACTTCTGGTACTTCTACAAACCACCCACGCCACGGGGTAGAACCACACGTAAAGGGTATAAATTAATTTTCCTTTTTCAAGTCATCTTTGACACTCACGCTATTAAGCCTAGTCCAATGTGAATGCTAGTACAGAGCTAATGTACAGAATACCAGTGATAATTATCGGTACCTAACAGGATTTAAAGGCGAGTATACTCAGTACATTTATTAAAAAACACTATTACCAGAGCTCTGACAGCAGTTACACAAAGCAGCCGTGCAGGTCTCTACGAGGACGGAGCCTTTAGCACAAGTCGCTATGATCATCTGAGCCTGTGACAGACAACTCGATCTTCTAATTTGTTTCCTAGAACATTTCTAAATGCTGATGTGAAATACATTTTAAAACAGAGACGGGCCTGATCCTGTGCAGTTGGGTATGTGCAACATACCCCGGTGAAACTCAAAGCCCAAATTCCTAAAGAGAGAGCACAAGAAATTGTTTCTTACATCGAATAACTATCATGCAAGCATACCACGACGGTTTTATATCGAGTATTTCAAAGTCAGCTGGTATAATTTAACTAGAAGTGAGCAATCTAATGGATTTCTGGGGGTAGGGACAAAGGTTGTGCCAGTGACAACCACCCGATTACCAGGGAGAGCAGCACAGGGACGCCGTGGGGGTCTAACGAGCTGTGGTACAGAGGAGCTCCTGCTCAGCAGCCTCACACCTGGAATGGGCAGGATTCCTGTGGCAGGCTACACCCCTTCACTTCAGTTGCTCTGCTGCCAGATCTGAGCTCTTCTTCCTGAATGAGCAATTCACTTACAGCCTGGCATACTGATGGAGCATTAAAAATTGCTTTTTCCCCCCTGTTGCCTGTTGCCTCACATGTCCCAGGGTCAGCCCCATGCTCACAACACCAAACCTTATGCTCTTCTCAACTTTCCAGCCATAGCCAGGCTGGGGTCACTTCTCCAGTACAACCCAACCACTCTGCTCCTTGTCTTTAAACATGAACTCTGACTGAAAGCCTCGCAGTGCCTGCAGTTATTCTGCTTCTATTGCAAACTCCAACAACTTATCAAAGCACTCACTCTTTGGTACCATGATCTACTGGAGACAGGGAAGGTGGAAGAAGCCAGGGTATTTGCCATGACTCCTGGACTTTTAAGAAGCCTAAAACTAAGCCAGAGCAGCCAAAGGTTGCTCTGGCTGACACCAGTTACCTGTGGGTCCTCCTGGGTCTCTTGGGAAGAGAGATAACACAGGTCTGCACGTGCACACACACCAACAACCCTCCCTCAAGGACAGACCTAGACAAGTACTGGAAGATGATGCCCAGACCTCTGTCCCTACTCCTTCCCTTTCTTCCCATTTTCAAAATCAAGAGTTTTTTCTTGGTAAAGATAAAAGAAAACAGAACGTACCCACAATATCAGCTATCCAGGCACACCCTGGGATCTGGCAGACCTGCAAGTCCAGCTCAAGGCAGGAACTGGGGCTGTTGCTTTACAGGAGAAATATAGATGCCATATTACCCAGTACTCTGGGCTTGTTTCTCCCCTCAGATCAGACTTTGCAACCTGGACCTAGCGGTGTCCACCAGAAAAGTTCCATGAAAATCAACCCTTCTCTACCCAGCAGCTTTGGGTTTAAAGAAACCATTGAATGGAACTCATTTGTTCAGAGGCTGAATATGCATGCTTGGAAGCCTTTAATCTCCTTCTTTAACTAGACTTTAGTCTACCTTTTGCTCCCCAAGTGACAAATATCAACTGCAACCAAGGAAGGACTCCGTGATGTTTCTCTTCTCATTACAAGCCCATTTTTTATCCTGCTGTTTGAATGTGTTCAGACATTCTGGTAGGTGCCCCAGCAAACCTGACTGATCATAGAATCAAAGAATGGATTGGAAGGGATCACCTGGTACAACCCCCTTTCTTTGCAGAAAGTACGTTGCTTTCCACCTCTCACACACTGAAGATCTACAGCACTTCAGCTTCTCCTTCTCAAACTGGAGTTCAGGGTTGCTGATCTGCAATTCCCAGTGCCTTGATTAATACTTTAATTAAAAAAAATAATAACCTGACATTAGGATGTTATCTAGTCATGGAGAATACTAAGCTGTTTTTTGACAGCCCTGGTTTTGCTAGTACCTTTAGTGTTTTGGTCCCAAGCTTTTCTAAAACCCCTTGATTCACCTGTTGCTCCTCCACTTGAATTTCCTACTTTGCTCCAGCATCTCTGCCTCACTTGAGTCTCAGAGGGAGGCTCCTTATCTCACCCAAAAGGATGAGGTGATGGACAGCAGGCGCTAAAACATGCCCTGTGCTCCAGTATGACATGGAGGAGTCACTTCAGTGGCATGAAGTAGTGCAGGAAATGAATTCTGTCTTCAGTCCTGCACACCCAGATTTTCTCCCTAGCCCTGTCTCTGATGTCCCTCAGACAGCATTGGCTCCCCAAGGCCCCCAGCTCTGCAAAGCCCCTCCTAAACTGCTTCATTTCCCAGTCATGGTTACCTGTCCTACTACATGGTTCCTCCAGTCTGCTCCTCAAGAGTTGGACTTCTGTCCTTTGATGGAATTTTTCTGAGCTCCAGAAGCCCCTTCCTTTATAACTACTTTTAACAACAGTTTTAGGGTTGTTGGCTCTTTCATGGCAGAGTTCTGCCTCATCTGTATGCCTGTAACCTTCCCAGGTATCTTTGGTAAATCTAAGAACTTCATTTTTCTGATCTTCTCCCCTGCAATATTTTGTAACACAAGACTCACTTTTAGTCCAGCACCTTCCACCCCTGAGAATGCTGAACCTGCAATTCAGTGACCCCCAGCTGGTCCCTGCCACTTAACAACTCAAAAATAATTGTATCATGAATCAGTTCTTACACTTTAGTCCTAAACAAAAGCTAACTCCAGACCAGGCTGTTACAAGAAATGATTCTTTAAGTAAGTAAGGATGTTTGCTCACCAAAATGTTAGCCAGTTCCTTCCCAAACAATCTGGCTAGATAGCATGGTCATAATGGAACTTACGTTTTCTAACAGGTTTATGAAGATGCATGAGCCTGTTTTTTTCCCAAGGCTCAAGAAATCCGCAACTTTCTTCTTGTCTGGAATAGAAAACTTCCTAATACCTCCAATGTCATTAAAATACAGAATTTATAACCAACATAAATGCGGCTGCTTGGTCGTCAGTACTCCAATTTCCTCGGATTTTACAGCAACCTTTTAGAAGCAGCGTTCCTCCTTTGTGACCTAACATACCTGCTCAGTAGGACAATGGCAGGTAACGCAGTATCTGACAGATTTCCATCACCCCCACCATGTTTCAGTCACACCAGCTGTGCCGAGGTCTTTTTTCACCACCGAGCAGTCTGCAACAACTATTTTTGCCTCCTGTCTCCCCCCTGTTGTACAGATGTGCCCATTCCTTCCTCCAGCCCACAGCCTGAAGCTGGCTGTCCCTCCCGTGCACACAGCTCTGCTCCCGATCTCCGCACACCCCGAGCCCCGACAGCCACAGCCTCCCCCCAGCCGTGCTCAGTCTGTCCTCCCCAAACCCTGCCTGCCTCCCCAAACCCTGCCTGCCTCCCCAAACCCTGCCTGCCTCCCCCGCCACCAGTCTGGGCACGCCTGGGCTGAAGTGGAAACTCTGTGAAGCCACGGTTCCTCACTTCACCTCCCTGTCACAGCCTTTTCCCAGGCACCCACCAAGACTTTAGGAAGAGGTACGGCCTTGTTCGAAATTCTGTCTCCTTCCTGGACACCCAAATTTAGCTTCCCCGGTATCTCAGCTTCAAGAATGGCAGCCTCAGGCTTGCCCCAAGCACTCTGATGCCTTTCAAGGTCTATGTGTCCAATCAACAGGCAAATAGTCTGATGGATCTCCTCATCGCTGGGAGCTTGTATTTCCCATCACCAAATCCTCTGCCATTCAAACGTCCCACACCTGCTTCTCCATCTCCAGAACACAAATCAACTCCTCAACCAAGGCTTTGGTTATAAATCACCCCTTTAATCCCATCCAGTTTCAAGTCTCCACAAATAAAAGGCAAGGCAGCCAGTGCTGTGTTGGGAATGAACCCTGACCATCTGCAGAGGATTTGATGCCATCTCTCCTCCACCAGCTCAGCAGTTCTGGCCTCAGGATGCTTTCTGGAGCCTGGAATGCCCCCACTTGTTGTTTCATACAGTATTTTATCAGCAGATACTCACTCGTAAAGCGTGTCCTCCCTGCACTCTTGTGTGCAGTTCTTTGTGCAATTAAGCCAATGTACTTTGATTCCCATAATTAAGCTAGGAATTCTACTTTATGACCATATAAAGTCCATCTTTAAACTAAAAATAGACCGACCGTTAACAGATTCTTTTTTTTAAATTACTTTAAACCGTCAATTAGAGACTTTCATTGGACAAGATAAGTTACATATGGCCTTGCAGAAGCCTGCAAGGACTCATTTTCCAGGACTTTTATTGACGGGTGAAGCTCAGAAGCCAACTTTTTTTTTTCCAAGATAGAATGAGCCTCTGAACACAGCAGACCTATCCACAAACCAAACAGTTCGCATGCATGAAAGCAGAGATGGCTTTTATATGAATTTGCAGTGCTTAGTTCAGAGTTATTAATGACAGAAAATAATTCAAAGCCTTTAGTCCCTACTTCGCTCAGACCTGCCTGGTTGCCCTTCAGCAGCCCCTGGCAACGGTGAACCTACTGTCATTTATTATTTAAATAAAACAATCTTTTTAATAAAAAGAAATTCTGACCCCATTTAAACTCTGTACCTGACAAGACACCGGCTTCTTTCCTTCACCTCTGGTGCTGCTCACACAACATTTTTTTTAAGCTGACCTGCCCACACAGCTCCTGATAAGCCAATGTTACATTGCCAGCTCTCCTCAGCATCACTCGAGTGGGAGGTTTAAATACCAGATTTCACAAAATCCTTTCTCCATGATTCCTAGCCCTGGCATTTCTTGAAGTATTGACAGATCAGCAAGCCTTTCCAGCTCGCCCAAAAGTGAGCCAGCTGGACCTGCTTCTGCTGGACTGACACAGAGAGAAGAGCTGGTCCCTGAAATCCCAGCGCTCACCTCTCGACCCCCAGGTGAGTTCTGAGGAGCCTGGACCGGCTGACACCGATGTGCCGATGCAGACTCACTCCCCAGGAGCTGCTGGTCTGAGCTCCCCTGCCCATATGAGATGCCTGGGCAAAAGGTGAGCCCAGGCAAGTTCCAAACCTCAGGAGACTGCGGGCAATAAAGCCAGCAGCCTACATCATGCTCACTATTGTGCAACCAGGACGCACGGAGAAATAAAATGCATTCCCCAGGGAGACACTAGAGCAAGGCCAAGCTGGGGGACAGAGACACCCAAACCAAGGTGGCCGCCCTTCAAACAACAGTGCTGCTCCCAGATATCCCAACAGACAGGTGCTGCCCGATGCACAACCACTGTCCTGCCCTCTGACAGCTGCCTTTCTACCCAGAGTGAGAACAAAACCCCCCAAACGTCTAACGTCCCAACCTCGGTGGCAATTCGAGCCTGAGTCACACATCAAGACATTCACCAGTAAAAGAAAAACGACCACTGCTAATTTACTGACCCTCAGCTCTCAGCAACAGAAACTATCCAGGCCTGTATGGTATGGACCCAGCCTCCTCCAGCCTCATCTCAGCACCGGCCACATCAGCACAGCTGGTGACACAGAGGAGCTCAAACCGTGCCGGGGGGTCAGCCCCGCAGCAGAGCCCCCAAAGCCACCCCGAGACACCCCGTGCCAGTGCTGGCCCATGCATGATGAGGATGATGATGATGTCTGAGAGCCCAGGCTCAGCTCCCAGACGTTCCTGCGAGCATGACAGCAACACCTCGCAGCCAAAACCGCTGACGTGTGTCAGTAAGACACGATCTCTTGCACCAAGGCATTCACCCGCGGGGCTGCTGCACGGTCTCTGCACCATGTTCAGTAACACAGCCAAGCCCACTGGGGTCAGCCTGGTCACGGGGCTTCAGATGCAGCTTGCCAGCCACTTTCACAAGCAATTCTCCATTGAAATCACATCATGACTGGGATGACATTTCAACACAAGGAGGTTTTTCCCAAAAAGCTATCTAAATCTCTCCAAGTCATGCACTTGCCGTCCCAGCGGCATGCACTGGATCAGCTCCCGCAGCAGCCACCTCCCTCTAAGGTCTCCCCAGCCAAGAGGGGCACATCCTTCCTTGCTGCAGATGTAAATCCACACCTCTCACCTCTCCAATCTCAAACAGAAAGAATGAAGCTGGCTTTCTTTTGCCTCCTGCATATTTCAAGATAGTGTTTCAAGAAAAAAATGCTTCAATGCCACAGCCAGGGAGACTCAGCAGAAACTCCCACTGCCAGTGTTGCAGCCAGTCCTCTTTGCACTTCAGCCTGCTACGCAGCCTAAGACTCAGAAAGGGCTAAGGTGTGTATTTTTGCAAAGCTAAGGTCAGGATGGATGGCAAACCAACTAATCACCAGCAAGGCCAAGGAATTGTCTGAGTTAAGACCGAGTTCCCTGCTGGAGAGATCCAGCAGATTCCCATTCAAACCAAGCAACCTCCCAGCTGATGGCTGATCCAGAAAGGAGCAGAGGCTCACTACATGTCACGAACCTAAGCCTCAAGACCAGGTGTGGGAATGGCCAGAGTCATCAGCACAGCCAGAGCCAAGTCCAACACCAAAGTAATCCCTGCTCAGGACCTGACAGCAACGTTATCTGTGTTTTGGATATTTCACTCTCCTGCGAGCTCTAGCTCGGTCTGATAAACCTAATGCCCACTGGTTGGTAGAACTTGTCTTAGTTGAACCCAAGCTGTATCAGGTCTTGCGCTCTGAGACTGCTCCAAGGTACATTACACAGGGACAGCAGAACTTCCCTATCGAACCACACACCCGATTCAAGCTGCAGAGATACTGCCACAGCCCAGGTGATGTCTGGTCACCCAAAATGAGACGACATCCACATGCAGGCAAAATCTACAGCCAGCCTGAGCAGGCTTCATCTTGGCTGGCCATGGTGCCTTCCAGAGCAAAAAGCTCAGGACCAGATCCCGTCTCTGGGTGAAGGAGCGCCAGCAGTATCGATCTGCAGAGGGACAGTGAAGCATTGTTTGGGGATATCCAGCCATTCACTCTGTCTTGTTTTAATCAGTCAACATTCAAAAGACAGATAGTGGGGCCAAAAGTCCTCTATCTTTATCTTTTTTCACTTAATCTCCAGCTGACATTCTTCCTCATTTCTTGCTGTATGACTTCAACTCTCTCTCGTGTGTGATGTTTTTGCCTCAAACAGGCTACACAACCGCTTACTACTTTTACAGAGGTGGGAGTGACATGCTTTGACTCTTCCAAACCACAAAATGCTCATCTGGCTTCAGCCACCAAACTGCAACGATGGGACTAGCAGAGCTACCCCAGCTGGGGGAGCCCAGCCCCTGCTGCTCCATGATCCCTCACGACCAGCTGCCTGACACCCCTCAGCTGCTTGTGGCAAAGAGCCACTGTCATCAGACTCTCATGGGCCTCTCTGAGTGCCATCCCCCATACCTGTGCTGACGCTGAAGCACTTGCATGGCAGCCCAGGTGTACCTTGGCCATCCATCTCTGCCACATCCTATCTCCCAGCTTGCTCCGAAAGCCATTTCCCACCCTCCAGACAGGCAACACCTTTGCTGCGACTGCTGGGAGCTCCTCCTCTGGGACAAACTCTTTGCACCCAGCCCGAGCCTGCCAGCTCAGGAAATGCCTTTGTTAGTGACAGCACCACACCTGCCCAAACACCAACCCGCTCATCCTTTCCCTTCCAGTGTGCTCCTCCAGCAGCAACTTCTATGCCATCCAAATTGCAGTAAAGTACCCAGAATGCCATTGGAGATCTAACACTGTGAACCCCTGCAGATGGATGATTTGGCCTTTACTTCTCTCTGGTATCTGCAGCTGTTCTGCACTAACAACAAGCAACACCAGCCCAGGAAAGCCTCGTGGCCCACTCGTAATTCTCAAGAAGTGGGACTGTTGCACACCCTTATGCGAGTCGCCTTTCTCCCAAGCTGCAGTGCTGCCAACACACAGTCCCATCAGGAACTGAAATGCTTTGGAAAGATAACAAGCAAAGGAGAAGGATAGGCAGGCTAAGAGAAACTCCCAGAGCGGACCCAGGACCATCTGGCACGAAGGGGAGCAGGAAGGCAGCCTCTGCTGGGAGCAGAGCAGGCAGCCCGGCTCCAGCTGCGGAGCTTCCGGAGAGCTGCCACACGAGAGGAGCATCCTTCCTGCGCCATCCCCCTCAGCCATCCCAACACAACACACACCAGACACAAAAAAGAAAAGCCATGAACTTCAGGCCCAAAGATTAGGCTCTGGGTAATAAACGCTTTTAAAAAAGGTTATAATTTTGGAAGTCCATTTAAATTAACCTTAACTAGCTTTAAACTCTATATACGTATCTCCTTGCCACGCTCACAACCCACACACATTTTGCGGTGCCAGCGAGCTAAATCATGTGCAAGTGAGCAGAGTAAAAGGAACCACAAAAAAAAGCTCTGGGCAGAAACTCTCTTTCATTGTTGCAAGCAGCACAGGAGATGGCAACAGCAGAAGGAATCAGGAATAAAAATGGAACTTGCTTGTTTACCTCGTCGGTTTTGTCAAAACATTGTGACAACGCTTTGCGTGCAGCCCGTTTCTCTGTTCTGCCACAAAAATTCAGAGCCCTTCACCTATCTTCACATGTTACAGGAGAAAGCCAAGAAGAGTAAAACTTTTAGGGAGAGAAATGAGTGTGCAAAAGATACAAAAAAGCCCAGCATGAGAATTTCAAACTACTGGGCTCCTTTTCCAGATAGTTCAAACACCACCAGGAACAGTGACCCTCCAGCTGCACAAGCTGAGTTAACAAGGAGCAGGCAGCCAACGAAGGAGGAGAGTAAGACAATAAAGGCAAAGTTTGGGTAAGCCTGACAAAAAGCAAAAGAAAAAAAAGAAAAGAAGAAAAAAAAAGCAAGGAAAAAAAAGCTGCAAACTGGGTTTCTAAAAATGAAAAATTCTTGACAGTGTCTTTTTAAAAGAGAAACTCCCAGCGCTTCAGGCAGAGCCCTACCTCTCCAAAAGCCACCCAATACAGTAGGAAGTAGCAGGTTTTTGAAGGAGCCAATTGCACAGCTGTGGAGGAATTTGCCTTCACTGCCTTCTTTCCAACTCACCTAAGAGAGACTCACTTTCTACCTGAAGGACTAGCAAAACCAAGGAAATTGGTTGGTTCTAGTAATACTTTTGAGTTTTTATGCTTGACGAGAGCCCCTAAAATGTAAACCTGTTTTAGCATTCTTGTACATTAATGTCATTGTTCTCCCTGCTGACTCCCACAACTTCTGCCACAGACAAGTCAATCAGATTTGGTATATGCCCTGGGACAGGGAAGGGGAGGGCTGGGTTTAAAGCAAACAAGCAACCAAAAAATAATTATGTCAGTGCTCTGCAAGGTGTTGGATCCAAGCTCGGTGGATCTGCTGAAGTCTTCGATCCAAAACACTTGGCAATTTTACTTAAAAAAAAAACGAGAAACAAAAAAACCACTTTGACCTGTTGAACTTAGAGAAAAGCAAGTGGCAGACCTTGGAGGAAGGGAGACAGCATGTGAGGGTGCAAAAACATTGTGTGCTGTAGTTCACCACTTTAGAAGAAATCAGAGTTTTGCTTTGGTTGGTTTTGCTTTTTCTGAAGTGCCAGGGAAAGGCGCTTCCCAAAGGGCGACTTTAGAGTTTACGGGCGCCAAGGTGGAAGCGTGAAGTCATGCCAAAAACATCAGGTTTGCATAAACCCTTCTGGAAAAAGTGCACCGTGTTTTTAGGAAAAATGCATATCTACCAAATCTCCACTGACCAGGGGCCACTTGTGCACGCAAAGTTGCATCAATTGGCAGCATCAATGCTGACATTTTTGCCTTCTCCTTCCACCCCCCTCCCCAATTTTGTTTTCCTTGGGAGACATACAGCGCCACTGCATTAGAACGTACAAGAAATGAAAACAGTGAGTACGACTGATATAGATCCATTGACTTTTTATTACAAATGTACTTGATCACTTGGCTTCAAAAAAGTTTAAATCAACCCCTATTTTCTGTACGCCAGTACAAAGTAAAATCTATTTTACAAATTAAATACCTAAAAATTTGACAAAAATATTAAAGTTTGATGGAAAAAACAGTTATAAAAATCTTAATCCCCTTTTAAGAAGATAAGAGATAACATTCCCGCCCAACCCCCACAGTCCTGTTATACAATATTAATAGTCATTTTTTTAGAATAGGTAGGTATGTTATATCTTGCTGTTAGCATACAAGTCACTCTAATAGCTTTATCTGTATATACTCCAGTTAGTGCATGAATGTCAACTGATTGAATATAATCAACTATCTTTAACTGATCCCTAATTTACATTTCATAGCTTGCATAGTTTGAAGGGACAAAGGTTACACTACAGCTAATCATAAAAAAAGGTGGTTACAGTGCTATTTTTAAAGGCAACAAAGTAATTGCTCCCAAAAACAAAACCAAACCAAAAAAAAGAGAAACAAACCAAAAACCAAACCCAAAACAAAACAAACAAAAAAGAAGTTACCGGTCGGCTCTGAGCAGGGGTTAAATCCCCGGCAGCAGCTCTGCCTGGCTCGCAGGGTGGGCTGCGCGCCCGCCCGCTGCCCCTGGGGCAGCCTCTCTGCGCTTCCCAGGGTCCCGGGACAGGTTGGGAACCGCTCTCCCGGCAGCGCTACGCCCAGCACATTTCAACCCCTGCGAGGGATACGCACGAAGTGACACTGTCAAGTATTTCTTTCCTTTTTTTTTTTTTCTTCTCCCCCCAACTGAATTTTCAAAAAGCCAAAAGCTCTCCGCTTACG
>VZRQ01007361.1:3273252-3291994 GCA_013397975.1 Machaerirhynchus nigripectus | reverse complement strand
GGGGGGACGGGGGGTCCCCCCGCGGCGGGGGTTGGGAGGTGGGGCTTGGAGGTGGGATTTTGGAGGTTTGGAGGTGGATTTTGGAGGTTTGGGGGTGGGTTTTGGAGATTTGGGGGTGGGTTTTGGAGGAGATGCTTTAGCTTCTAGTCCTTGTTTCCAAACCCTCAATTTTAAGCCAGCTCCAGCCCAAGGAAGGATGTTTTCTCGTGATGCTGCAGGTCAGGAAGCAAAGTGGCAGGATTGCTCTGGGTAGAAGTCGCTTCCTTGCCTACTGCTTCCAGGACTGCTGACTTCTGTGGAAGGCATGGATGTACCTCTAGCATCCCAAAAAGCCTGCAAGTGTTGCACAAGGAGTGGTGCTATGAGGTGAATTTTGGGGTGGCCTGGGGAATGTGCTTGGCACACAAATGGCTTTATCAAGGAGACAGGGAGCGAACTGCTGAGACATCTTGTCGGGTTAGGGGATGCTCAGATATCACAGGAGGAACCCCCAGCCTGCCCCATGGCTGTGGTTAAAGCCGTGGCGATGGCGACTCCATGGGTAGTAAAGACAATAAATAGAGAAACAGTTTCCTTTTACCACAGGAACAGTATTTCAGCACTGGCTGGGCTGCAGCTTGCCAGCTGTCGGCTGCAGGAAAGCCCTGCGTGCTTGGGATGTGCGGTGCTCTCCGTGGATGCTGTGTTTGATTTTCAGCCCACCTGAACGGCCCCGGGTGTTTCCCGGTGTGGGAACTGCGTGTCCAGGTCGGCATCGCCACGCTGCAGCCACGGCAGGCTGTGGGCTGGTGCTTTGGCAACCCCTCTCTCTTGATTTACTCCTTTTATCCTCAAGTCAAATGACATTAAACAACCTAACAGAGGCCTATCCATGGGGCCTGTTGCTATCACCACCAGGTATCCTTATGGATGAACCACTGCTTTATCCATGCGGTAGAACTGGGAAATGCGTAACGGCAAAGGAATCGCGTTTGTGCCCTGGAGGTGCGTGGCCGCCTGTATCTGACTGGGGTGCAGTGAAAATTGCTGGTGCTGAGGATGCTGGCCAGCAGCAGAGGTTATTCTTCCTCCCCAGCACAGGCCAGCGGTACTGTTTCGGGAGTGGATGTGCTCCAAGTGGATACCGGCAACCCCGGGAACAACCTGCCAATGTCGGTGCTTTGGTGGGATGATGTTTTGTGGGGTTCTGCTTGCCCGGCACCGTTCTGTGTTGGAAGTCACAGCCACTACCTAATGCTCTGATTTTGTGCCTGAATTTGGCTTGAATAAGGCATTTACTTACGGAATTCAGCAGAACGAAGGAAAAAAAGTGGTTTTCTTCCCAATAGATAATCTTTTCAATGGGACCTCTACCACAGTAGCCGATTCTGGGGACCCACAGGGGCCTAAATTGGTCTGCCCAGTGCTAAAACAAGATCATGTGGCCTAGGCAAGCTTGGGATGGCTGCTGAAGGAGGCAAGGTGCAAAGCAGGGTGGACCAGGGTGATGGATAAGTCAGGGGAGTCTCCTCACATGTTGTCCGGGTTTGGCCTTGTACAGGCCAAAGATGGGATTGGGATCTTGCAGGGAACTCCTGGGCCACATGCTGCCCATCCTGGCTGCTGCAGTCCTATCAGTGTGTCCCATAAGGTTATCAGGCTGCACACTGCGCTGCCTCTGTGGGTTCTCCTGAAACCCATCCCAGACCTCTGTGCTCTGAAAATCAGAAATCTTTTCATCTCCAGCCCCACAACTCTCAGCTTGGAGATTTCACAAGATTTTCTAATGTTTTCTCCACTTCCACGTGTCTCTCAGTAGCAATTATATCCCCTTCAGCCCTGTTCTTATAGCGTAAATGAGACCAAATTTAGGTAGCTTCCTCTCATAAGATAATCCTCCTTTCTTTGACTGTTGTATTCATTTTCCACACCAGTTTCAGTTCCTCAGAAAGACAAGGGAAAAGGTTTTCAGAGTTGTGGCTGGGATTTCAGGCTTCAGATCAATGGGCCTTTTGTTTTGAAATGCAATTCAGTGGGCTTTTAAGAACACATCTGATCATTACTTCGAGCATCTCGAAGTTTGGAGCCCAAGCCTGTTATTCAGCCATGAAACAACAACTCTGCTGACTCCAAGAACTTGTACAAACATTTATTATCAACAGGAGGGAAGCTAAGAGCCATTCAAACAACAGATAAGATTAGTAACTGAAGTGGCTGGGCTGCAATTGTTATTGTGCAAGTCAAAGAAAAGGCTGTCACACACGGAGGATGTTGCCAAGCAAGATTCATTTGAGTCGCCGAGTCATTCTTCTCTCATCCGCTGTCCGAATTCCCCTGCAGACTTCCCAGATCTACTCAGGCTGAGTCGGGCGATCTGCTGAGTTAGGAGGTGGCTGGGTTTAGGCTTTTTTCCAGGTTGTGTCAGGTATTTCCCTTGGTCCTGCTCTTGCCCAGCACCCCCACCATGGAAAAGGGAGCATATTCTGGTTCCGAGAACTTCCTGTGCCGTGATGGGACTTGGAGCACTGAAGCAATCAAAGCCAAGTTGCTGTTGCCATCTCTCAGATGCAGAGCGCTCAGAATGCAGTTACAGCCATGGGGGGATGTCTGAGGCTGGGTGAAGGCTCAGACCAGCCCCTGAACCGGAGTGTGTAACAGGATGGTGAAAGCTCCCTTTGCCTTCCATCTGGGTCCTCCTCGGAGTCTGCCTTTGGGGAGAGGAGCTCAGCATGGCTTGTCCACTGTCATGAGGCGTTGGTCACCCCGTGAACAAGCCCCATCGTGTGCAGCAAACAAGAAACCAGCACACAACATATGAAAGTCATTTAGGAAGACGGGAACGATGAGCGGCACACACAATAGCGTTGCTGTTAGGATCTGTCGATCCTAATTAAAAAAATACTTCTCAATGAAAATTATTTATAAAAAGAAATCACAGTGACCCTAAATCAAGTTATTTGTGAATGGCTTTTAGTCTCCCAGATCAGTTAAAACTCCTGTGTTAGTCACTGGACGTCATCCAAGCTACATGCTGAATGAATAACATCTCTGCCAAATTTCATTTTTTTTTCACCCTCACCCAGTTTGGCACAGGACAGTTAAAGCCATTTTTCTAAATATCTTTCAGAACATCAAGCAACTGTAAAATAACAGTGGGAAAGCTTGGCCATGGACAACTGCAGCCCTCCAGTTGGAACCGCTTCTCTCCGAGAAAGCAACTCCATTTCCTTTGATGATCTGTTTTGGGGGAGCACTGAGGCGAGGATTTCTCCACGGGGGTACTGGAGGGTCACTGCCCGAGGGGTAACCCTGCCAGGGAGCCTGGCTTCCAGGTGTTCCAGAGTGGGAAACAGCTGGATCCACACTGGCCCTGGGTACAGGGTTTGTGTCCTTCTGGCCACCTGCTAGAGAGTGACATCCCAAGGACATATCAGCCATTCCTTGTCCACAGCGGCAGTTTCCGTGGTGAGCTGTAACGATGCCTCTTTTGCTCACTCTTCAGAAACAAAAACCAAAAAAACAAAGAAAGAAAGAAAGAAAGAAAGAAATAAAGAAAGAAAAGAAAGGAATCAGTGGCTGCACAATGGCAGAACAAGTTCTTGCTTCGTGTGTCTGCAAAGACGAAGTGCTAATTCTTCTAAGCACTACGTGATGTCCTACCCAAGTGAATCAAGTTTGGGATTGTTTTCATGGTGGCTTGTTCCAACTCCAGTGTGCCTTCTCTTCTCCTTTGACTGGTCTGCAAGGACGAAGTGCTAATTCTTCTAAGCACTACGTGATGTCCTACCCAAGTGAATCAAGTTTGGGATTGTTTTCATGGTGGCTTGTTCCAACTCCAGTGTGCCTTCTCTTCTCCTTTGACTGGTCTGCAAGGCCCCCACTGCCCTTTTCTCAGCTGGCTTCCCTCTCATCAGTTCTTTCTGACCATGGAGGACTCTGCGGTGTCAACACCTGCAGAGAGCAAGGGCCCTCCCCAGTTTTTGGTTCTCAGAGACTCTAAAAGGGAAGCATGGTTCTCCAGCTCCCCACATATTCCAAGAAGTGCTGGCTGCTCTTCTGTTGAAAACTAGCAGCAAATGGCCACCAAATTCCAATCTCGTTGGTTTTCAGTGAGAATAATTTATAAACCCAGGGCTCTCTGCTCCTTGCCTCCTAAGGAGGAGTAAGGAGCTCAGCGTTATGTGCAGCAGTTAGCAAGACTGTGTCACCCAAGTATGTGACTGCCTGTTTCCCAGTATCCAGATGGCTTCTTTGTCCCCAGTTTAACTGGTGTGATGCCTGGGTGGACCTCCTGCTTCCCTTCCCTCCTCCCATGCCCCTGGCTTTGGCTGGGAAGGTGCTCTGTCCACAGGGACGTCCAGGAAGGTGGGCATAGCTGGCTCATGGGGACAGCTGCTCTGGCTCCTGGTGACCAGCTGGTTCATCCTTTTATTAAGATGACAGCATCTCCTGTGCTTTTGCTGTTTGCTTCCTCTGCTGTCTCCAAAGCTGTGCCCAGGTGGTCCTGTTGTTCTGCAGCCATGACTCCTGGTTCTGGACTTGCACAGCCGTGCAGCAAGGCAGCTGAGAGCCTCTCTGGTCTTACCTTTCCTTCTGGGCTTATGGACGTGCTGGGGGTTGTGGGCTGTGAATCCATCCCCTCAAGGCACGTTTTTGGGAAGTGTGCTTTAGAAAGCACTGGCTGGCATTGTCTGCAGCATTCTGGGTTTCCCAGCTTTGCCTGATAGAGGTGCATCCCCCTTTCATGCCACAGTGCCTGGTTTATCCTGCCATGGATTTGCAGCCTCTAAAGCTGTTGGATCACACCAGGTGGGGTCACAGATGTGCCCAAGAGCAGTCCAGCAGGTGCAGGCTCCCAGAAGAGAAAAGGATGGGAGAAAGCAGAGAGGAGTCTTGGCATTAGAGACTCCCAGGTGTGAGTGTGCCTCGGACCTCCACACCTCCTTCTCCAGCCAGGGGAGCTTTCTGGCCATTCGTAGCTTCTGTTTTTGAGGTTAATACTCCATCCCCTCCCCAGTGCAGCTTTTTGCAGGCTGTGATTCTTTCTCAGGTTACTTTAAACCCCCTTTCCTTAAAAAGTATGTGAGGATGTTGGCAATTCCCAACTCGTGACTAGATCTCTTACAATCTGTTCTCAGGGAGCAAGGTTGCTCATAGAGCTGGGGTGAAATGGGCTGACTGCTTCCATGTGGGGCCAAAGAAACCCCAAACATCTGTGAGGATGAGAAGGAAGATGCAGAACAAATCACAGGTTTGAAATGAGATTTAGAACAAATCACAGTTTACCAGTTTTGCATCCAAGGAAAGGATGCTTTGACTTTTTCTTTTCCCCAGAAGTTTTTCTCTGAAGATGCTAACCTGACTGTTGCTGCTCTGAGAGGACACAGCGAGTCCTCGGCTCTCAAGTGGGCTGGCTGCTGCCAGCATGACACAGTGCTGTGGTTTGACCCCAGATGGCAGCTCAGCACCATCATCCACTCGCTCACTCACTCCCGTCTGATGGGATGGGAGAGAGAATCAGAAGGATAAAAGGGAGAAAAACTGGCAGCTGAGATAAAGACAGTTTAATAGGGAAAGCAAAAGCTACGTGCACCAGCAAAGCAAAGCAAGGAATCTGTTCCCCACCAGCCTTTGCAGGCGGGTGTTCAGCCACCCCCAGGACAGCAGAGCTGTATGGTCTGGTGTTGGGGAAGATGAAACAGGAAAGCCTTATAAATATAACTGCTTAGATTTTGAGAATATGAAACCTGTAAGTGAAACAGAATTAAGAGCAAAGTTTGATGTTTAAAATGCCAAGCCTCAGTTACTGAACAACTGATAAACAATAGTATGGCCAGCTGAAGGTAATCCCCCTTAAGTTAAAAAGTGCCCCTCTCCTTATCAGGGTTCCTAGGGTCACACAGTATGGTAATGTAATGATTCTTACAGGCTGTATGTAAATGCTATAGGATCTGTATCTTATACTAGACTGGTTGGTGTAAATTAGAATATTCAATAGAAGAAGAGATAAAGTATCGGGAACTTCGCGTGCTCGCTCTCTTGCCCTTTTTCTCTCTTCTCTTTTCTCTTTCTTCTCTCTCTCTCTCTCTCGGGCCTGCTCTTAGCAGGCCCCCCATACCCACGCCCTAAACAATAAACCGCGTGCTCCAAGACCAGCCTTGACTCCAGAGATCTCTCATCTCCGTCCGTCTCACCACCGTCCCGACCGTCCGACCCCATTCCTACAGTCTGGGATATCCCTTGGGTCGCTGGGGGTCAGCTGTCCTGGCTGTGTCCCCTCCCAGCTCCTTGTGCACTCCCAACCTGCTCGCTGGTGGGGTGATGAGAGGCAGAGAAGGCCTTGGCTCTGTGTGAGCCCTGCTCAGCAACAACAAAAACATCTCTGTGTTATCACCCATGTTTTCAGCACGAATCCAAAGCACGGCCCCATAGCAGCTACAGGGAAGAAAATTAACTCTACCCCAGCCACAGCCAGCACACAGAGTCCCCATTCTCTGGGGGGTTTGGTTTACATGGCTCTGAAAGGAAAACTCTCCCAAAACCCACACAGCGAAGAGCAAACTCCAGCTGTGCAGATGGAGCTGTGCAGTACAGACAAGTGCTCAGATCCATTACTGGACTGCAAATAGCTGATGTTCCTATGGTGGAACCTCTTGCTGCATCCAGACAATTGTCCCCCTGGACCCTGCACCCACCCAGTGATGTTAGTGCCCCTGGTTTTGAATCCTGTTTTCCCGTGGTGGTAAACTGCAGCCACAAGGCTAATGGGTGCATTCAAGGCTTGTTCTAGCAGTGCAAGCTCATTGCAGAAGCTCAGGACCTGCCTTTTGGGTCCTGGGGGCGTATGTGTGTGTGAGTGAATGCAGCCCTGCAGGCACAGCTGATATCTAAAGCAGTAATTTAAAGGATGCTACATAAACCGAGGAATAGAGTAATACCTACCCGGAGGAGAGCAGAGGCACTGGAGCTTAATTTAAACTCTTCCAACTCCCGTCCCTCCCAGTTCTAAGATAAATGGACAAAAACATGCCCTGGAAGCTCTTGTGGAGCCCAGCCAGAGATGAGCAGGAAGGAGCCAAAGTCATTTCCACAGCTCGTCTTGCTGTGCAGGAGGCTTAGAGAGGTGTTTGTAAACACCTTTTCTGCTCACAGTGCTCTTGGCCCCTTTCTGGCTCTTGTCCAGCCATGGCCCTGGTCCAAGCTTGTTTTGAAGTGTTTCATCCCCCGTGCTTTGCAGAGCTGCCCTGGTGCTGAGGCTGAGTGGGGATTTGCCCTGGGTGCAGGTCGGTGCTCCCCAGGGAGGATGGGAGCTGCTGTGCAGATCCAGGAGACAGGAATTGCCCCCTTCAAAGCTGCTCCTGGAGGTTAGTCATTGTTCTTGCAGAGGCAGGTGTCTGGTCCCGGTGTGGGGTGTCACTGCCACTGGGGGCACAGGGAAAGAGCCTTTCAAGGTGAGATTGTGTGTTTAGTGTGGCCAGGATGAGCTGGCAGCTCCTGCAAGCCTGGTGCTGTCCCTGCCGCTCGTGTCCTTTCCTCTGCCCCGTGGTCAGGGTCTGCATGCCTGGGAGGGAAGGCCAGGGACACATGAGGGTAGGGGGAAGCTTCTGCTTTCCTCAGGTCCCACCCCAGGGTGGAAAGCCGAGTGGTGTTCCCAGGGGCAGGTGAGCTGCTGAAGGGGCAGGGCTGCCTGAGCAGCAAGGAAAGCAAGGAAAAGGTGATAGAGGGGTTGTTTATTTTCCCAGAGCTGCAGGGGGCAGTGGCTGCGGGCACCTGGCCACCCGGTGTGGCAATTTGGGCACTGGCAGAGGGGAGCTGGGGAGCTGTGAGGCAGCTCTGGCTGGAGGAGCACAGCCAGGGGGTGCTGCTGGGTGCCTTTGGGCAAGAGCAGTGCTGGGGACCTGGTGCAGAGAGCGGCTGAGGAGCTTGGAGAGGGTGCTGGCAGGAGGGACACTCTCTCCCTTGCCTTGGGGAGTAGGATTTCCTCCTGTCTCCCAGGCTTGTTGCCTCGAAACACCAGAAGGAATGACCATCTCTCATATTCCTGGCATTCCCTTTCTGGAGAGGAGAGTCAGACTGTCAGAGGCAGGCTAGTTTGGGCTGGGGACCCATCTGAGCCCCAACAGTGAATTGCCCCTTGCAGGGCACATGCCAGAGTTGGTGTCTCTTTGCCAGAGGCTTCCTCAGGATACATTTGCCCATGCACGGTGCCCTGTGGCCAGGCTGTTCCACAGAGCTGAGGCAGGCCTGGGGGTACCAGGGGTGCCTGACCTGAGAAGGGGCCCATTTCTGCCCCCAGAGCAATGCCAGGCTGGTGGCATGGGCTGCAGATCCTTCTGAGTTGTGGCAGCAGAAGAAAAGGAGAGAAATCACTGGGCAAGACCCAAAGCAGTCGCGTGTCTCTGGCACCTCTCAGCCCCAGGGCCCAATGGTTTCTGTGCTTCCTGTGTTCAGCTGCCTTCCAAGAAGACTTGCACAGCTCCTGGAGCTGGGTCTGAGTTTTCACACTAGCCCTGTGCTTGGCCTTGCTCTGTCTGAGAGAGGTGATGTGTCCCATGGGCTTGATCTTTCTCCGGCAGGCTGGGCCCTCAGGTGGGACACGGAGCCCGCAGCCCTGTGGGGTGGGCACAGATCCAAGCAGGGCACCCGCTGCTCTGCCCGGTGCTGCTGGAGCTGGTGCTGATGCTGCTTGGCAGTCACATCATCAGGACAGGAATCTGGTTGGATCCCTGAGATGAAAACACTTGGCTGACTGTAAATAAACCTATTTACACAGATACATCTCGGTCTGGTGTGGAGAATGTGGGAGCTTTGGTCCAGAAGAATTTATAGCTTGTAACTTCTAAACTCCTCATTATGCAAACATGAGAACAACCAAGGCATCTCATTAGGGGCTG
Source organism: Machaerirhynchus nigripectus (assembly GCA_013397975.1). NCBI lineage: Eukaryota > Metazoa > Chordata > Aves > Passeriformes > Dicruridae > Machaerirhynchus > Machaerirhynchus nigripectus. Next base: position 3,283,121 of record VZRQ01007361.1, on the reverse strand, counting down.
TTCACAGCCACTGGCTGTGGTGGCAAACAAAGCCTATTTAGAGGAGATACAAGATGATGTCTGAGTATGATTTCGTGGGGTGAGGGATAACAGGAAGAGTGTTTGAAGCCATTCTTCAAGTATTGCAACACTGCCTGTTGCCCTGTCCTTCTGTGGCCCAGCCAAGTGTCCTGCCCCACACCTCGGAGGAGGCATCCACCAGACCCCAGTCCTTGTCTTTTCCAGGAAGGTAAAGCTGTTCTTTAAACCATGTTCCAGTGTCTTCCCTGGAAGGAAGTCACGGCAGTCCTTCAAGGAGAAGGAAGACCTCAGCTGTGCTGATACACGGAGGTGTGGCCAGCTCTGCAATCCTCCTGTGAGAGGTGAGAAGGGTCTGCCACTGATGGGAGGCAGGTGTAATACCTCCTTTTAAAGGTCTATCTGTTTCTGGACCTTGGGGGGAGGAAAGTTAATTTGGTTTCTCATTTAAACATCTGCCAAGAAGAAAAGGGACTGTGGTGAGGGGGTTATTTAAGGCAGCAGAGCCACTTGTCATTCACAAGGTGATGGGTGATCTTCCTGCCCGCCCTCAGGTGATGAGAGGCCCAGCTCAGAGTCCTGTGAGCAGAGTCCTGTGAGCCTGACACAGGGCTGTGACAAGGAAGAGTCAGGCACTATTCCTGTTTTGTGTGTGACTTCCCATGGGCAGCATTAAGAAATGTTGTACTGTTGCAGGGGAGTGTCTCAAAGTGTCAAAGTTTATTTAGTAATGGTTGAATGTTTGCCTACATCTCTTTCAGAGCTGCTCTGCAGGTATTTTCTGGAGCATCATCGTGGCCCTGGGTGGGATTATTTTTTGTCCGGCTGAGACCTGTCTGGGATTTGAAAACTTGGGATTCCTGTTCTCCTTGGCTTATCTGGAGATGAACAGCTCAAAAAAGTTGTCCCATAACTCATCTCAGTGGTTTGGATTTTGCTGAAGAGGTGTTTAATTGAAAACCTCTTAGTCCATAAGCCAGACCCTTACCATGGAGGCAATTTCTTTTTACTTTTCCCTGAAAGATGCCACAAGTAAAATGATGAAGACACTGAATTTTTCCATGCTCTGGTTTTTCACAGAGCAAATTGACTGCGGAGTCCACTCTGGCTTGGTGTCAGAGGGGAAACAGCTTCACTTTTATGAGGCAATTCCTTGGAGGATGACAGAGTAGAATAGGGTGGCATTTGCTGGGCTCAGTCTTGGTGTTAGAGATGGGGACGTTTTTGTGGCCCGGGCCTAGAGGGGTGATGGCAGATCCCGCAGCACCTGGGTAGGTTTGGATCATCTTCGGGTGTCCAGGTTGTCTGCTGGTTGTCTGCTTTTAGACCCACCAGTCCCAGCTGGGGCTGTGCAATAGCCCTGGAGCAGACTGAAGGACTGAAGGAACACGGCAGACTGAGCCTCACCAGGAGGAGGAGAAAACCACGGCTCCCCTAAATCCCACTGCTGAGAGCAGAAATTGCCTGGCGCCAATACAGAATGCACCTGGCACAGCAAGAAGTCCTTCTCCCTCCCCAGGGACCATTAGGGTGGTTTCAGCCTCTCACTGTGTCTGGATGGAGGAGCTGGTTTGAGGATATTGCTTACGGGAATATTTTGGGAACTCATTAAAAAGAGAATTATAGACCAGCCCTGGTGTGATTGAGATAACAGGGTGTGTAAGTGTGCAGGAAATATGAACATCCTCTTAATAATTAAATTCAATTAATTGTTTTACAGCTGCTCAGCAAATACCATGAGGTTCAGGTGGGGAGGTGCAGTGCTGGGACTCCACAAGGTCTGGATGGAGCAGGTAAGAGACTGCGGTGTGTGGAGCACCTGGTTTGTGTTAGAGAGGAAAGCTATTTACAAAACAGAAACATCAGCAAACCGGCTTTGCTGGAGAGTTGTGGGACAGTCTGCAGCCAGCACAGCAGCCACAAACCCTTGTTCTGGGGAAAGCAGTGCAGGGGCTGGGAAGGAAAGGAGCTCCGGCACCTGTGAGGGAGTCCTTGTTCCACACCAGGGGGTGAGGTGGGAGAGGGGGGTTAATTCTGCATCTCGGTCTGCAAGGCCTGGCAGCAAATGGCATAATAAAACAGCTGCCTTAATAAGACAGAATAAAAAGAAGGATATAGAATAGCTTGAGGAACCAAAAAAGGAAGAACTTCTCTCCAGGGAGGGGATGTGCAGCACTGGGGAAAATCCGTCCTGGGTCCATCCAACGCTGCCCAAATGCAGGGTGCTCTGCATCTGAAGGGGCACAAGGCTTACTTGCCCTTGATAATTCTCTTTTTACTCTGCCTTGTTAAAAACAGCTGTTTCACCAAGCCTTCTGCTGTTGGGCATTTCTCACTGAGACCCCCACACTACCTCCTCCCCCACCCAGCCCAGGGAGTGTCCCTGAGGAAGGGGCTGTGCACGGGTCTTGGTAGGGCACTAGGGACAGACTGCTCCCCTCAGATCAGATCCAAGGCTCCTGCTGGCTCCCTGGTCATCCCCGGCCTGGGGAAACAGGAGGGTTGTGCCAGACCCCTGCTCTGAAGTGCCTTTGGGACCCTCATTCAGGTCCCCATGGCTTCCCTGCCTGAAGAAGCGGTGACTCCTGGAAGGGGAGCAGACAGTGCTGTGTGTTGTGTTGTGGGCAGCCAGCATTTTCCCACTGGCTCGGGGCTCAGAAACAGCCATGCCAGACTGGGTAGAGCTCATATTATCCCAGAGTCTCAGGGTCCTAGAAGGGGCAGTGGGATGGGAGCCCTGGGATGCTCCAGCTGGTGCCTGCTTGCACCGCGCCTGTTGTCAGCACTAGGTCAGGCTGACCACGGCCTCACTGGGCTTAGCCCTATCGACCCCAAACAATGAGGGTCCCCTGCCCCCACACTGTGCGCTCTCCTGGGGATACGCCACCTCCTGGGAAAGAAAGATCACCTGGATATTCACCCTCAGCATCCCAAGCTGCACTGTGGGGCTGCTGCCCTGTGTGACATGCCTCACTGAGGGTACTTTGGCTCTGTTGCCTTTGTACCTGCTCTCCAGGTAGATTTTGGCCATTAACTTAGCCCTAAACTTCCTCTCAGACAGACTGAATGAGACCACCTCCCATCATCCCTCCTTTTAGTCCCTGTGTCCCTGACCCAGTGAGTCTGTGTGTGTGATCCAGCCTCCAGGAGAGGAGAGAGAGGCAGGAGCAGTATCCCCTGGGGTCCCCTGGGGCAGGTAAGCATGGGTGATGTCTGTGCCCTACCACTCCTGCAGCAAACAGAGGCTCCCACTGAAGCCTGTGTGCTGGCAAGCTGGCCTGGCAGCCTTCCCAGGCGATGAATTTTGGATGAGGAAACACAAATTGCTGTCCCTGGCTCTGCAGGGTTAATCTCAGTGCAGATGCATGTGGTGCTGCTGTGTCCTCAGCTCCAGCCAGGACGTGCACAGCAGAGGGCTGAGGAGGGAGCTACAGACCGGGAAAGATGCGTGGCCTTGGATATGCTGGGAGAGTCTTGAAGTGCCCGTGGAGGGAGGATCCAGCACGTGCGTGCCCACGGATCACACGAGTGAGATGCAGCAGATGAGCTGCCTTACTCTGTTTGTAACCTCCCACTGCTGTTGCACAGGCTTGGCAAGGAGGAGAAGGAGCTGAAAATGGAGCTGAAAATTGAAACTTGAGGCTCAGATGTGTGGAGGGGCTCAGGAGCCCGATTCAACCCATCACTCCTCAGGGAAGCAGGAGCCTCTGCTCCTCCTGGCCCTGTCTTGCTCTCATGCTCAGCACAGAGTGAAACATTCATGCTCCACCTTGGAGCAAAAATCATTTTCATTAACTCATTGAGGAAAGGAGACATAGACATGATTTAATTGCAAACCACGAGATTGCAGTGTGAGATGAAGCAAGGAAAGAATGAGGGAGGAAAAGGAGAACCAACTTGGTCATTTTTTTTAATTTGCATCCCTTTGGCTGGCTGAAGGAGAGCTGGGTGAGGACATGGCAGTGCCACGGTGTGCCCAGGTGGGTGGGATCCAGCTTCCCTACCTGGGCATCACAGCTGGGATGCTGCATTCAGGATCTTGCTCCCTGAGAGCTGGTTTGGACAGTCCCAAACCAGGACTGGCAGCTGCAGGATGAGGGGCTGGTGTGCAGGGAACCACGGACACCTGTCCTGTGCCTGGGCCCAGGCTGTGGATTTCCTGCCTGGATTCAGCACTTGCTGCCCTGGGTGTTGCCTTTGGAGAGTGCAGGGTGTTTTTGGGATAGTGCAGGGTAACGGGAGAGCACCAGGAGAACCAACAGGGCTCCTCTTCAGCCCCTTACATGCAGCAGCCTGGGACAGCCCAGCCTGATCCCAGCTCTCCTTGCAAAGGACAAGATGGAAAGGTGAGGGATGAGGCTCCAAAACCCCTCCAATCCTCCTGGCTTCTTGCTGAAACTGCTAATTAAAGAGCCCATTTCATCAAGCAATTTTTTTCTGATGTGAAAACTTTTCCATAAGGATCTAGTCCCAAATCCACCAACTCATTTCACATTTATTTTAAATTTAAGCTTTATATTGTGTAGTTTCCTCCAGGGCTTGATTATCTCCTCAGTAAAAGCTCTGTTGTTCTGGTTTGTGAGGCCTATATTTAGCCTTGCCGTAAGGTCTGTGCACCTCTCAGTACAGGGCTCAGATGCTGCCACCCGAGCTCCTGGGCTTTCCTATTTATCTGGATCTGTTAAACAAGTTACCATTTCTGTAATATCAAGGGCACTTTCCAGCCACAGGCTGCCTACCAGCAGTAACCTGTTGCTGCAGAAGTGGTCTCCTGGATCTCAGAAGTCATTTGGAGAGGGTCTCTTGTCTAACAGTGGCAAATTACATTTAAACAGGGAACCAAGGGCAAAGCCAAAGAGCCTTGTCCCTCTCTGTTATTGTGGTGGCACTCAAGTCCTCACTCCCTGTGTTTCCTACACGTGTAATAAGGCATACACCCACTCAGCATATTTTTACATAAAAATATACAAAATAGGCAAAAGTGGGACTTTTCCTATGAAGGGAATTCAGAGGTGCAGAGATGTACCTGATGCGCTGGTATGACTGCAATTGTAATTTAATACACAGGGGGGTGTAAGGAGGTTGTGTGGAGAGAAGGGAGAGAGAGACAGAGAAACATCAGAGTGGCTGGCAGAGAAATCCAGTCCAGGCAGAACCTCTGGCATGGAGGGGTCTCTTGCTGGTGGGCTGGAGACTGGGAACCACCATCCTGTGGGGAGCATTGCTCCCACTGGTGCCGTTTTGCACCCATGTGCCATCTTTCTGGTGGCACATCTCAGTGCCTGGGCACCACTGTCCTCCTGGGGGACAAGAAGTGCTGCCTCGCTGATCATCAGCTCCCTGCCAGTGTCCGCCTCTGCCAGTCCCACCGCAGGAATCCCCAGGCTCTGGGCAGGGGTGCCCCGCAGAGGCTCCCCCGTCTCCTCCACCCGGAGTGGTGTGAGGCCCTCCCGGAGCGGGAGCTGCTGACAAATGTGCTGGATGCAGCTGTCTGTATCCAGGGAACGGAGCGTGTGAGCGGCACAGCGAGCCAAGGCACGCGATCGGAATGATCAACGGGCAGAATCTGGGTGCTAAGGCATGGGCTGGAACATCTGATTGGAAGGCTGGGAGGGAAAAAGGGAAGGCTGAATTGTTTATGGTTTGTTTTTCATTCATCATTCCTGTTCGTGTGGGTGGACAAGGAGTGAATGAGTTTCTCAGGGAGGGCAGCAAATAAAAAAGGCACACATTTCCTTGAAGGATGAGTAGCTTTTTTTCCCTTCCCAGTGCCTAGGTGAATGTGTCCCAAAGGGGCTGGAGGGAACCCTAACAGCTTTTCTCCCAGGTGAAAAAAAACACTTGCTTTTGATTTTTTTCCCTTTGATCTACATGTGCCAAGAGACAGAAGTTTTTTTGGGGTGGGTTTCATCATAATAAAGTACTGCTTTTTCTCCCTACAGCAAATGTTCTCAGCTTTTCTTTGGACTGTTGAGCATCTCATGGAATGACAGTGGGTTGATGCTCTCCCAGCACAGGGAAGGACGGGTAGCTGGATCAGGCCTCTGTGCCAGGATGGTCCATTTCTGGGAGAGACAGCACTGGTGCCTGCAGCTCCAGCCCTCAGTTCTGCCTTCCCCTGGTCTGGAGGTTGACACTGACAGGCAGGAGATATGGGAACACTGCAGGACAGGGGGAAGCCAACACCCCACTGGGCCCGTGGCTGCACTGCAGCTGGAGGACTTCTGAGATGGGCCTTGGTTTCCTTGGCTGCAGCCAAGCTGCTCATTGGAGCCTGGGACAGGCAAGTGGAATTGGAGATTCTGGAGGTCACTCTCTATTCTGATTCTTCACTACCTGGGGGAACTGACAGATATGGCTTATTTGACCCGGGTCCTCTGAGCAGCCTGGTGTAGTGGAAGGTGTCCCTGCCTATGACAGGGGTGGAGAATTAGATAATCTTTAAGGTCTCTTCTAACCCAAGCCATTCTGTGGTTCTGTGGTTAGTCAGTGTCCAGGTTGGAGTCTCAGACTGAGTGCTGGGCTTTGATTTTTCCATGTAATTCCGGTGTTCATCATTTATCACCTGCTTTTCTCATTTCACCTGAGGCGTTGGTGGTGTCCCCCTGGTGCCAGGAGTTTGGTGTGTCCTGGTGAAGGGCTGGCTCCTGCCCCACATGGCAGGCACTGGTGCTCTCCATGGGCATCCCCAAACTGAACAAGCCAAATCCTTGCAGAGAAAACATGGAGGTGGGAAAAAATGGCTGCATTGGATTTGCTGGCATCTGTGGGGCTTTTGTGAAACACCTGATTGTTGTAGGGAAGGAACGTCCCACAGGGAGGGAATGCAATGTTCCCTTGGCTGGGGTATGGGATGGTGTCTCCTGTATTTGCTGTCTTCAGCAGCAGGGCTTCAGGCTCCCTGCAGGGAACCAGGATAGAGCTGGTGCTGGGAAGGGCTGTGGGAGGTGGGGGGACACCCTTGCAATGCACGCATGGTTCTGAGGCTTGTCTGAAATGGAGAAGGGCTCAGCACAGCCCCATGCTGGATAACGCCAGGGAACGGCCGGACCTGTGTTAGGTTGGATATCAGGGAAAGGCTCTTCCCCCAGAGGGTGGTGGGACACTGCCCAGGCTCCCCAGGGAATGGTCACAGCCCCAAGGCTGCCAGAGCTCCAGGAGCACTCGGACAATGCTCTCAGACACAGGGTGCTATTGTTGGGATGTCCTGTGCAGGGCCAGGCATTCAACTCGATGATCCTTGTGGGTCCCTTCCAGCTCAGCATGTGCTGTGACTCTGTTCTGTGCTGTGCTCCTCCTTACACCAAAAGCCCCACATGGGATTTGCAGGAGCACATCTTCAACTGGCGTGGAGGAGGCTGAGGATCTGCAGCCTGTGGAGGATGCTGAAGAAGGACAGTCCGCCTGCCTATGCTGTGGGAGGTCAGCACCTGTCCTTGCAGAAGAGCTGCAGGGCTCCGTGAAGAAGGGAGGGACACTGGGACACTGCCCTGTGTGGCATCTGCACCAGGCAGGGCTCTGTGCCAGGAGCTCTCTTGGCAGAGGGAAAGAGAGACCTGAGAGGTGCTTTGTTTTCAGGCATCTCCGGGGAATTGCAGGAGCAAAATTTAAGGAGGTGAAAGAAAAACCAGCCCCCACAGCATTTGCCTGAGGATTGAAAACCTCTGATGGTGCTGCTGAACTCTGGGGTCCTGCAGACAGGGTGGAACCCAGGCTGAGCTCAGACTCTCCATCTCTGTGCCAGGATGGCAAATATGATGGGTTTCCACAGCAGGGAGTTAGGGGAGAGATGGGCTTTGGATAAATGAAAGCAGACCACAGACCTCCTGGGTTCCCTGCCAACAGTTATCCTCAACTGAAGGAAAATGTTTTTAAAATATGTTGTTTAGGCTTTGTTCTCTCAAAGTGTTCGGGTTGGTCTGGTGACTGCACCAAGGGCCTTCCCTTTTTATTTCATATGTCAAAATGCCCAAGGACCTACAGAAAAGAATGATTTTCCACTTATATGGGAAAAACAGCAGAAAAGGGGGATAGGAATTTAGTCCTAAAGCATTTCTGAAATGATAAGAGAAAAGCGAGTGTCTCAAGTGATGAAAACCAGTTGATTTCACAAGAGTTAGGCTGAACAGGAGGAAAAATAGTGCTAAAAGGAGATGTGACCTGTGCCCTTTTTGGAGGCTAAGTGTTCTGGAGTCCAAAATGCCCTCTGGAGTCCAAAATGCCCCAGAGACAAAGAAAACCCTCATTTTTCAAAATTGCCCCAGCGGCCTTACAGGTATCTTGCACTAAATTTCTCAGCAGCAGAACCATTGTGGTCCCAGTGGGATTTCAGCCTGCCAAAGCAGACAAGGATTAGCAACTCAGCTGCCTGGGCATGAAACTGTCCCTTTCTGGTGAGGGGCAGGGTGGAGCAGGTGAGCTCCAGCTCAAGTTATGCTATCGGATATCTCCTTCCTTCTCAGGCAGAACCTCAGTTGCTGTCTGAGCAAAATGATAGGGAAAGGGGAAATTCCACAGAGATTTGTGTCGAAAGAAGAGAGAAGTCAGGTGGTTTCCCTGCTCCTCTGAGCAGCTTCCTGAATCTAAAATACTGTTCTTCCCTCTGCCGTGGGAAACACTTCTGGTCCCTTCTACCTCCACCTGCATTCCTCTGCAGTTCTGCATGGTCACCACTCAGGGGAAAAGAGAAAGCCTTCAGAAACATCTGAGGCCAAAAAGCCACAGAAAATCTCGGTTAGCAAGGGGAAATGTGTAAATGGTCCCCGAGCCCCCTGTGTACACCCTGCGGGGCTCCCGGTGCACCACGGCCCTGCAATGGCAACGCTGCTCGGAGAGCTGTCAGCGTTCCCAGAGAGGGGAAGAGCAGCGGTCCTGGCTGGCAGCACGGAGCCACGGCCGCCTGTGGCTGCAGAGCCCTGGGTGCGTGTGCTGGGGCTGTGCCCTCGTGTGCCAGCGATGGGACAACGCTGGCTCCAGCCCCGGGCCGGGGAAACACGAGGAGAGGCTACGCCCCATGCCAGTGCTGGGCTGGGCACAGCGGCTCTGCTCCCTTCCCGTTTTTCCCGATGGTTCTGGCTGTGCTGTGTTAAATGGAAGCAAATCCCGATCCTGCCATCTGTGCTCCTTTGCTCTCACTGATGGGCTCAAAGACCCAGCTCCTGTCATCTCTTGAGGTTTGCTGAGGGGTTTCCCTGGGGCTCTAAAAGCCCTGGGGCCGTTGCAGTCTGTGCCCAGTGCCATCGCCTGGGAGCCGGCTGAGCCCAGCCCTCCTGCCTCCAGGTCACCTCCGTGGGATGGGACTATGGCCGCTCCCCTTCAATGCAGAATCCAGCGCAACAACAACCACAAAATCCTCTCCTGCTGCTAACTGAGCATCTCAGCTCCCTTCCTCACTGTCTGGGCAGCGAGGCTTTGGGAGTGTAGATGCTTCAGGATCAGCTTTGAGAATAAACCCAAACAAGCACCTTTTGGAGCTTAAAGCGACTCCTCCTGGAAACCACTGCAGGGAGAAGCATTTGTTTATTAACAAGAGGCAGCAGGAACAGGGCATGAAAGGCGGCTTTGTCTCCCCGGCCACTGCGTGCTCCGTTTATCTCTATGTTAATGCCTTTCCTTCAGGTGTGCGGGGAATCTCGGGCACAAATCTCCCAGCTCCATAAAACCATCGAGCAAAGAGGAATCCCCGGCTCCCGTGCCCTGCGCATCGCGGAACCCCCGTGTCACCTGCAGCCGCCCCCAAATGAGCGCATCTTTGGTTGCCTCTGCGGGGAAAAGGGGGGTTCTGCGAACGCCTGGGGGCCTGCCGAGGGGCTGGCTCCATGGCCAGATGGAAGCAACGCGGTCTGCTTCCA
>VZRQ01007361.1:3232152-3272186 GCA_013397975.1 Machaerirhynchus nigripectus | reverse complement strand
AGCCCCGAGCCCGGTGCGGGGAGCGCCCACAGCCCGCGGCCGCCCGGCTCTCGCCGGTGCCGCGCGGGAGCCCCCGGTCTCAGCGCGGTCCCAGAGCCCCGGTGCTGCTCCCCTCGGGGCCTTCGGCCGTGGCAGCCCTGGCCGGGAGAGCTGCCTGCCTCCGGGGGCTCCGGTGACTCCGGCCGCGACCCCCGCCCCGGGCGCGTTCCCTGCTGCGGAGGGGGCCGGGCCCGGGATGCGGGGCTGGGACAGGGGCAGAGCTCCAGGTGTGCCCCAAGAGCCGGGAAGTTTTGCCTCTTCCAAAATAACGGCCTGGCGGGGGGGAAGTTGGTTTTTCTTTTGTTCGTTCTGAGCATTTCGGTGTCTCCGAGCACGGCTCTCGTGCGGTGGCTTGTGCTGTTCTTCCAGCACCTCTGGAAACGTGGTTATGAAATGACTTCCATGGGAAGCGCCCGCCGGAGCGTCCCTGCTTTTGTTCCTGGATTTTCCTTGCTGTCCTCTGGCAGGTGAACACCTGCGAAGGGCTGGGCACTGGGGACCGGGCGAGGACAATGCCTGCATTTTCCCAGGGTTTGGATCTGAGCTGACAAAAATGCACGGCTGGCCCTTCATCCAGCCTGAATGCTGGATACTGTGTCACAAAATCTGGGGAAGGCTGGTGTTAACCCGGAGAGCTCTGAGTGCCATGCCGTGCCCTCAGAAATGGTTTGAGTCCCTCATGTTTGGTGTGTTACGAGGATATACAGGGTGTATCTCCAGGGAATCCAGGCTCCCCACTCAATGTCAGTACACCACATCCTCATCAGGTTAATTGGCCTTTTGCCTCATTAAAAGCGAGGTACTTTGACAAGTTATACTTAGCTCTGTAATGACCATATGTGTACTGCTCTGTGGTGGTTGTTGTTGTGTTATTAACTGGGTGTTTCTGGGGCAAATATTCTGCCATTCGGGACTGCTGACCCCGCATTGTGAAAGCTAGACCTGTCCCTTTTTTTAGTTGTCCAAAAGACAAATTTAGAAGCTCGCGTTTCCTGGGAGAAAGGTGGAACCTTGCACATCATAATATGTTGTTGAGGAAAATGGGCTAGGACTGCGTGCGAGAAAACTAATTTGGGAGACACTAATTTCGTGTGCGTCTGTATGTGGGCCATCGTGGACAGAGAGGAGTTAGTGAAGGAGCTGCGGTAGAGACAAGAGGAAAGTAAATGGGGGAATTTCTCAGGACTGTGGTCTCATTGTCAGGGGAAAACACAGCAAAAGGTAGGTGGCTTCTATTATTTTTTAATTTTTTTTTTTTTTTAATCAAAAAGGATCGTGAACCTGTGCATCTCTGAGCAGCAGGGTTTGACTTTAAGGGGAACGGAGGCTGCTCTGTGGAATCCTGGCTCGGGCCCAAAGCGTTAATGTGTGGGCTGATGTAACAACAAGTTAAGGGTTGTCATTCTGTCGTGACACCTCCTTGGAGCTGATGCTTTTGTTTCTGTGTGGCTCTGATGGGCTGACTCGGCTCCCTGGCTGAGGGACGCTGCAGGTTGGTGGGAGCCTTGTCTCAGCAGAGCTCGATGGCAGATTCCAAGGGAAAAATAAAATCTGGCGGTTGGGAACTGTCATAGCTGTGGTTTGGTTTGGTGATGAAGATGAAATGGGAGCCTCAGCTTGCTGAACTGGTGGTTCCCTGAGCACCTCACGCTCTTGGTTCAGCTGGGAGGTTACTTCTGAAGGTGACTTTCCTGGCAGGATCTTCTGATTTGTAGTGCCTGGACTGCTGGAAAGGTGTGTGAACTGGGAAACCAGGCCACAGTTTGCCTTCCTGCTCTGTGGTTTGTGCTGCGAGGGAAGACCTGAAGGGGTGCAGGGGTATTTCCCATTCTTGCTGCTGACAGGGGCGGTGAGAACTCCAGGGCTGGCAGGGGGTGAATGTCCAGGCACAAGCTGCACTCGGAGGGACAGCTGGGCTGCAGCTGTGCGAGGGATGTTACGGAGCTGGGGGACAGATGCTGGGGTCACTTCTGAGCGGGAAGAGAGGAACCTTGTAGCTCTGATCACTCGAATCCCCCCACTCCCAAAGATGGAGGCCTCGCAGGGACCATCTTCTCCCTGCTCTGGCTCTGTGCCTGGGTCTGTTTTCCAGTGATTCATCCCCTTCTCACTGGCTAAGATGCTGTGTGTCTCCTGCTCTCGCTGCTTGCCGAGGTCCGGGATGCGATGCAGGATTAGACCTGTGATGGGAGCATCCACGTCTCTCTCCAAGGAGCAGTCTCTGCTGTTTGCACAGCTCACTCAGAGGAGAGAAAGTGAGTGCTGACACTCTGCATGGGACCCAGACCCTCTCTGAGCACAGCTGGGAGGACTGAGGTGAGAGAAGGATGGCATGGGGTGTGGGGACAGAACAGGAATGCTGGCCTGTGGGGCTGGTGTGTGTGGGGTCTGAGATGGGCTGCTTTGTGTGTGCCCCCTGAGCAGAGATCCGGGGAGGGAGATTCTCACTTTGGCCGTCTCACGTTTGGCTGGAACTCCCCCAACCTGCAAACCCCAGAGGGGTGCAGCCTCTGCAGCTCTGCCCAGCCATGGGTTTTCATCCCCCTGGCACACAGGGAGCAGCTGGTCCTGGGGCCTGGCATCCTGCAGGTCTCACCACCCACTTGTCCATCTTAAAACCTCTTCTGCACTGGGAGTATTATTGTTTTTTTCATACTGTTATATAACGATTCCTGTTATTGCTTCTCCTCCTGTCTCTTTTCTTTGTATCTTCTAGCTCCTTAATTTTGGATGGTCTCATGTCTCCTTTGTGCCTACACGCACAGATCAAGGAGGAGGAAATAGGTGCAAGACACAGTGCTGGCTCTCACTGGTGAAGGAGCTGGTGGCATTATCCCCACTGGGACAACTCCTGATCTGAATCCAGAACGGGGGCTGTGGTCCTCATCCTCCTGGTCTTTAGGGGTAGCTTGTGTCAGCATCTGCTTCCCACTCTGTATGAGTCCCCTCTTTCTGTGCGAAAGATTTATGTGCAGGTATTTTGGACTCAGGAGAGTGGGGATTTAACCTGTCCAGGCTCTGATTCCTGCTTTCACAGAGGAACGAATGTCTTCCTGCCTCCATATGCAGCGAGTTGCAAAGTAGCTTTAATTAGAGCCTGTACGTCTCCTGAAGCACCTCACCGAAAACGCTGCCGAGCTCCAGGACGAGGTCTGCCACTCGCCTGTAGGATTAGCTAGCTTAGCCTGGGCAGGTAATCTGGTGGTGGCAGATCCCTGGGAGGATTTGCAGGCAGAGGACCTGTTGTTGTAGCTGGTACTTCTTGTGAGATGAGGTATTTATTTTTTTTCCAGTCTAAGGGTGTCTTGGTCCCAGTGGGAATTAGGAACGTGCTGGGGCTGGGGCATTTGCCTCAGTGGCCACATAATGCTGGGAGCTGTTTATGCTGGAGCCAGGTTGCTTAGAGCTGGCCCGGGAGGGGAGGAGGGAGGCTGGATTTTGAAGTGCCCGCTGGAAAATACAGCCCTCTGGATTACAGTGTAGGTGTTGCTGCCTGAAATAGCACCGGCAACTTTGGACCAGCAGCTCACGCAAAAATATCCCACTTCACTATCCTGCAGATCATCGGAGTCACTCCAAGCCAGGCAGGCACAGGGGAGGGGTGTGGGTGGGCTCCAGCCACTGGTGACTGTACTCTCCCTTCATCCCAGGACAGCTGTGGAGCATGGAGCAGTAAAGCTGGATTTTCTCACACACCACCTTGCTAATTAGAGCTGTCTGAAACTATTTCTCACCACCTTCAGAAAATCACACTTCCTTGGGTTTGCAGAAGAGCAAAAACTTGCTTCCTTCTTGCCTTGAGTTTCTGCAGGTGGGGAATGGTCACTGTGCTGCAGACAGCTTTGACCCCTCGCAAGGGTGGCACATTTCGGGGTGCTCTCTCAAATCCCCTCATACAGGATTTGGTCTGGAGTGGACCTGGGGTGGCTGGGTGCTTGAGGCCAGGTCAGCTCATTGTCTCCAAACCAGCCATCCAGGAACTGGCAACTGGAACTTTGCTTGGCCAAAGCTGCAGGTCCAAGTGACTCCAGTAGTGCCGGAGACAACAGAGTTTTTCGCCTCCCAGGCATGTGCCATGCGTGGAGCAAAGCCTGGCTAGTTTCTCAGTCCCCTTTCAGAAATGTTTGACTAAATAAAGCATCTCCCCAAGGATCTCCATGAGTAAGACGAGGCTAAAACAGCTCCTGAGTGATCCCAGCAGTGCTGATTTCTCTGTCTAGGGCCGCTCCATGCCCAGCCCCTGGCCCCAGCTGCTGCTTGGTGGCTCTTTGTGCTCTGCCAGCTGACAGCCCTTAGATATGGGCCCTGAGGCAGAACGCCCTTTCTAAATCACAGGCGACACCTTGACTTGGGTTTGGATCTGGATCAGAAACTGGTGCATGCTTGGGAGCACAGAGGCAATAAACTGCATCAGCAGGCAAAGAGGGAGCTGTGCTCTGCCGCAGCTGAGCTCCTCGCTTCATTTGGGCTGTGTGAGGCACGATGCACCGTGGGCACCAGGGCCTCGAGCCTTCAAGCACTTGGCACACCCTGAAATCTGCTGCAAAGTGCTGCAAGGGATGGGTTTTGGTACCGTGCTGCTGGGCTGAGGGTGCCTCTCCCAGCAGACTGGAGGGGGAAGCCAGTTCCCACGTGCATGTGACACGGCTCCTACGCAGAGCGGCTGCTGCTTTGCCAGGTTTGGGACACTGGATGCTGATGCTGAAGTCGCCTCATCTCCATTCCCCTCCCGAGTCAATGTGTGACGCTGCTGAGTGTAACTGAGAGATGTGCTGGCCCTGGCATGACACCTGGGCTTCCCCAGGTCAGCTGTGCTGGCCCAGGGCAGGTGACGGTGCAGATGCAGGGAGAAAGACGGAGCTGAGTGACGCACTGGGCCAGGAGGAGCTCCAGCAGACTGATCCGTGGTGGGCAGCAGGTTTGGGAGGCTGCGAGCCCGTGGGCGACTCTGGTCGTCTGAGGAATTCTCACTGCAGAGGAGCCTGAGCGACAAAGTGCTGGGAGGTGAGGAAGTGCCTCCGCCGAGCCGGGAGGCGCCGGGGCTGTCTGGCAGCTCCTGTCGGTGCTCCCGTGCCCGCTCCGTGCCCTGTGCGCAGCGTGGTCAGCGCTGCCGGTGCTGCTGGGAGCCGGGCTGGGTGCAGCGGGGCTGTCAGTGCACCCTGCCGCTCTCTGCCGCTCAGAGGAGGCTGCCAGGATGCGAATTCACCCCCTCCCCAAGTGCTGGACCGCCCTGCCGTGCCCGGACGGTGCCGCTTGAAGGCGAAGGCTCTGCCCCGCTCCCCGGTGAGGTGTTCTCCGCGCTGTGAGCGGCTCTGTCCGGTGCAGATGGCAGAGGACGCCTGTCCTCGGCGGGGGCTCGGCGGATGCGTGCGGCGAAGGGAGGCTCTGGAGGAAGCTCATCTCCCTGGAAACTTTGGCAGCCAGGCGTCTGCTTGCCTACTGAATTGGGTGTGCAGCAATCGAACCCCTGAAGGCGCCAGCACCTCTCAGCACTCACCGTCTCCGCCCTGGGGGGAGCTGGACAGGTCTGCCAACTGCCCAAAATTTTGGGGACGGAGTACTGAGTGTGCAAGGGTAGGTTAGAGATCAAAAGGAAGATGAATCACCGAGCCGCTCTTTCTCTGCTGAATGACCGCCCTCCCAGAGCTTGGCTGCTGCAGCTTGGGGCTGGGCTGTGTGCTGCAAAGCCTGGCTTGAAGGGCCAGTAAAAACTGCTCTTGTTGAATCCCCACGGTCCAGCTGCACCCTGGATAAGACCCTAACCACTCTGGAGGATGGAAAATACAAGGTGTCCCAGAAGATGGGTCCTAGAGGGGAGCAGACGTTTTGAATCCTCAATGACAATTATTTGTATGGCTCCAGGCAGAGAAGGCTCAGATGTCATCAGCCAGTGGGGGGTTCACCTCTGTGCTGGAGGATTTGGAGACAAGTTTTGTATGGAAGTCACAGCAAACAGCACTGAAGCTGTTTGGAGAGGGGAGAGTTCATATTAGGGAAATGAGAAAATAAGAGACGCAGTGGGTTGGAGGAGGCCAGGAGATGCTGCCTTGGAGACCCAGGGCACTGCCCTTGCCGAGGTTGTAGCCATGGTTGTGTCAGAGAATCCCTTCTGGTCTTCTTGTTTTCCCTGTCTCAGGGTCTCACCCCAAGCAATCGCTCCCTTAAGGCACCTCTGCAGTGCCAACCATGGCCAAGGGTGATCTCCTAGAAATGCTCCCCAGCAGGAACCAAGGGTTGGAACTGGGCTGGGGCTCATGGTGGTGGCATGGGCTAAGCATGATCCCAGCTGGTGTGGCACTTGAGGATGGAGCTGGGTGGGCTGATGGGATGATGTTGTGTGCAGAAAAGAGGCCAGAAGATGACAAGGCTGTGGAAAGTGCAAACTGGAGGTATCTGCCATCCCCTTGATCCTGGTGGCCCGGCCTGGTGCTGGGTGAGAGCTTCCAGCAGAGTGATTTGGCAGTAGGCTGGGCAGACACCCACGAGGAATGACCCTGGTGTAGGTGACCCCCTTGCAGGCAGGCAGGAGAGCCTGCTCAGAGGGTCTGAGACCAGAGACTAGATGGGTCCATTCCCACTTTGTTGTCTGATGCTGTAGCTCAGGGTCAAGGTTACTCTGCCCACAGCAACCCTCCCTGGTCTGGACAGTCCTTGCAGTTCTCTTTGCTGGAGCTGGTGGCCACAGTGGTTGTCTCTGGTCCCCCCACCTGCTCCACACCTGCTGCCTGCGGCAGGACAGTGCCTTCCTTTCCTGTACTCCTGTCACTTACTGTTTGCTGGCCCCTGGAGGGCAACTCAGTTCATCCTTGCAGGCTGTAGCATGTGTTCTGGTTTTGCAGGAATAGTAATCTTGGTGACCCGCTGGAGCAGAGCTGGCTGCTGTTGTACCTGGGCACAGCATCTCTCTGGGGTGGGACACACGTGCCTGATGTGTCACATTTGTGACAGAGCACTCAGCTCCCACCCTGCTGCTCCCCTCCCTCTGCCTGTCCTGACATGAGGGAACTGTCCTTCGCCCTCTTGGTGAAGGTGACAACTCTGGGAAAGCCTTCCCAACGGGTTCAGGTGCTGGAAATGAGCCCATAGGATCTGCGGGTGAGAGCAGAGCCCGAGGGCTGATGGAAAGCAGATCTTGGATGTGATGGTTTTCTAGGGCAGGTCTAGATGGGCAGTGCTGTGCCTGATGGCTTGTGGAAAGGCTGAGGAGGATGGGAATGCTTTGCAGATCCTGTGGAAGGACACGCTGTACTACTTAGTGGGAGAGCTAGTCAGGGCCTGCCAATTTGGGGTCGGAAGGCAGGTATTTGCATTCATTATAATCAATCACTGCTCATCCACTCTCTGTAATGGCTCCATAACGACGAAACACTGCTCAGGAGCCTCTCGGTGGTCTCAGGGCAGGCAGATGGCTTGGCAGGAGGGTGGGGACTGGAATTAGGTCTGCTTTCTGGGCTGCCTCAAAGTTGGCAGCGATGCACGAGCCCTGGCTGCTGCCCTGGCTGGAGCCTGTCCCCGCCGGACCCTGGCTCCCGCTGCCGCACCGGCCGCTCCCGCTGCTCAGGGTGGGCAAGCCAAGGGGAGGTGAGCATCAGGCACAGCCTCTGCTGCCGGCCTCTGCCAGTGGGATGTGACCTCTCTCATCACGAAGAGGTGTGTGGGTGTGTGACTAGCAACACTCATTAGCCCTGGGAGTGTGACAGGGAGCATGAGCCATAAGTCAGGGTGCCTTGCTTGGGGCTCAGATTTCCAGGTGGCTCCGAGGGATGGAAGTAACAGCAAGGGCAGGAGTGAATGCTTCTGGCCCTTGTCTGGACCTGCTGCTCTAGTTGTTCCCCTCCCAGCCCTCCAGCCTTCCTCAGCTGCCCTTCTGTGTGTCTTGGTGCAGAGGAGGAGTGTGGATGTGTTTGGCTGGGTCTCCCCGTGGCTGCTCTGAGCCTTCAGGCAGGCTGGCATGTGCTGGGGGTCCAGCTGAAGTCACCACTGTCCGTGGGACAATCCTCCGCCATGTGGGGTCTCAGCCACCTTCTCCCTGTATCTCTGCTGGGAGAAGGATCTCTCTTCCCCTCCTGGCTGCCAGGTTGGCTTAGCCCCAGCCCCGGGAGCTGCCTGCTGAGGCTAGTGGGATCTGGGGAACATCAGGGACTCTTCTCATGGGGCGATGGGACACTCGCTGCCTGCCTGGGCTGGAATGAAGCAGAAATTCCTGTTCTACGGGGGCCTGGCACGGCCAGCTTTGAGAAGACCTGGAGACCCTTTCCTACAGCACTGGAGAGCCTGAATCCCACAGATACATCCCCAAATACGCAGAGCTGAGCCAGCAAGAAGGAGCTGGAGGGATTTCCCTGCCAGGTCCTTCCTGCAGCTCCTGACTTGTCTTGGCACTCTCCGTGTGCACGGAGGGGGGGGCCCATTCCAACAGCCTCACACCCAGCCCTGTTGATGGGCCAAACATCAAACGAGTGTTCCACCACCCAGTGATGCCCTGACCTTGAGCATTCCCAGAAGATGCCCTGGTGTCAGTAGGTGGGGCTGCACCTGGGGTGGAGGTCTGGAGTACCCCAGGATTGCTCTTCTCTGGCACTTTTTGCCTCAGTTGGTGATTTAAGCTGGTCCTCCTGGTGTGGGGACACAAGAGGCTGGATGGCTGTTGGTTTGTAGGGTAGCTGTTGTTCTTTCTTGGATGCTCAGGCACAACAGCAACTGCAAGTTCAGGCAAATGCTACAGGACCCACAGGCCAGATGATGCCCAAATAGAATTACAGGGAAGGAAGGGAAAACCTCATGGGGGTCAGGTGGATTTGGGAGGCTCAGATGCAGCTGAGATTCTGGAAAAGGCATTGAGGGTTTTGAACTTTGGGTAGGACATAGCGGTAGATGTAGGATGGTTTGGATGGGAATCAGGATTTATTCTATACCTACAAGAACTGGGGTGATGATGGGAGGCAGCAGGCACGGGGTCACCCAAAGGTCCTTCTTCCCACAGAGCCTCACTGCAGGGGGCTGCGGGGCACAGAGGGGAAGGATGGGGGGGTCTCCGAGGCTGTACCTGTGTGTACAGCAGGGTTGGGGCACAGCTGCTGATCCTGCAGCTCCCCAAATGCCTCAGTGCCAGAAGGGATGGGCTGCACTGGGAGAGGCGCAGCTCGGGCTGAGGCAGTGCTGGGGTTTAGCCCGAGGAGAGGTGTGCTGTGATCAGTAATTCCTCTGTGCAGCCCCATCTCCATCACCTGGACCATGCTCCAGAGAAGGAGCTTGTGGCTTGTCCAGCCCATTCCAGCGTAGGGATGTTCTGGGTGGGGGCTGCTCTCAGCCCAGTGTCAGGGCAGGGGTGCTGGGCACACTCACTGCAGTCAGGGGGTTTGTGTGCTCTGGAGGGAACCAGTGCAGGCAAGGGGGCTGTGCTTGGAGACTTGGTTCAGGCCCCGTTTGTGCCACTGATCACAGGAAAGCTTCTCAGCATCCCCACACTGTGGTTCCCTGCCTGGCAAGCAGGAAAGATGCTGCTTTGCCTAGGCAGCAGGCAGAAACTGGTGGTGTGCTGGGTTCCCAACAGCGTGTCACCAGGAATCACCAGAAATGGAAACAAAACCCTCCCCTCCCTCCGGTGCCTGTCACTGATGCACCTCAGCACAGTCCATCCCCCTGCATGCAGGGCTGTCACTCTGCCAGCTGCTCCCCCCTGCTATAAAGGAAGCAGACCCTGCAGGGGTTCTCTGTGCAGCTGGGGGCATCTGAGTTAGTGTTTGGGGTTGGAGGGCACCTGCCTTGTTCCTGGAAACGGTCTGCAAGAGAGCTGCAAAGTATCAGCCAGCAGAATGTTGTCTCTCCTTGGGTGGCCACCTCGTTACGAATGTTTCCCAGCCGAGCTCAGCTCCCAGCAGAGGTGTTAGATCCACAGGGACAGACACTTGTGGTCCCAGCCCTGCCTCTGATCTGCAGCAGCACACTCCATCTGCGTGGGCGAGCTGTGACGTGTGAGGAGACGATTTCTGTCAGTCCATTCCCGGTGACATGCAGGCTTCTGGCATCCAGGCTGTTTTCCTGGTGCTCAGCACTAGCTGGGAGTAGTGGCAGCAAGCACGGATCCCTGAGGGCACTTGATGCTGCATGATGGTGTGGAGAGAGGATTTCCCGAGCTGTTGGAGGGCTGAGCAGCTCTGTGGTGCTCGCTGTGATGAAGGATGCTCGGGTGAGGCAGGCGGAGCGGCTGCTCTGCTGATGCCTGCGAGCTTCTGTAGCTGCTGAGAGGAGCTGAGAGATCAGGGCTGTGTTTTGTGGCTTGAAACGACCCTTAGAGCTGCCACCAGGACCTGCTCCCCAGTCCTCTGGGATGCCATGTGTCAGTAAGTGTCACTGGCAGGTGATCCAAACCCATCCAAGTGGGGGTTTGTGGGCATGTCTTCTTCTGCAGGCTCTTCCCAGTGAGAGGACAGACAACTGCTCTGTCTGCCCGTGCTGAGGCAGCGAATCCCGGAGCCCTCCTGCCTTGGGTCGCAGACGGCTCCAGGCCTCTCCTTCCTTCCCGAGCGCTGCAGGCTGGGTCGCCTTCTGCTCCGTGTCGTCAGGGCAGGGGCAGGGAGTCCAGAGCTGTCACACCAGGACGGCACAGGTGCGAGGAAGCGGAGGGAATCCTGCCTGCGGTGTGATACACCTGCAGAGAAAACAGCTGAGTCTGCCAAGAACACACACGACGTCACTGTGACCAGACAGGTAACCGGGAATAAAATCACTGCTCCTGCAGGAAGGAAGCAGAAATTCCTGTCCTTGGGGGACCTGGCGTGTTTCTTTGAGCAAGGAGACGAAATGCCTTCCTGTGGTGAAGTTTGACACTGGCTGATGGGCAGTGAGACCAACAAACCTCATATTTAGATGTTACAGCGTCCAGGAGAGGAGCCAGTAACTCCCAAACCATAAGTAAATGAAGAAGGTTCTGGCTGCAGAAGGGCAGATGGGCACACTGGAAGGTGCACTGGGAAGCTGTGACCTTTTGAAACCTTCCTGCTGGCATAGTGGCTGTGGTTTTCCCTCGGTGGCTGATGCTGACAGTTGCCTGTTGTCCGTGCTGGATGCTGGCCGGCTGCACGGGCTGCAAGTGTGCTGCTGCCAGCAGGAGCTCCTGGGGCTGGAGGTGGCTCCTCAAGCCATGGTGCCAGACAGCTCTGAGCTGGGGAGAGGGGGGCTTGTGCTGTGCTCTGCTCTGGGTGCCGGGGAGGTGTGTGCTGTGTGCGCTCTGGTGTAGGGTGGCACCTCTGAGAGAGGTCACTCAGTCCCTGCCCCTGCACAGATGCCTGCAGGCCCCGTGTCTGGGAAGAGGGATGCTGAGACCTTGTGGGCAGAGCTGTTCTCCAGCTGGGATGTTTCCTTATGTTGCACAAGATTTACTGAAAGCATCGTGTGAACCTGCTGGGATGGGGTGCGTTGATGAGTTTCTTTTCCCATCATCTCTTCTGTAATTCAGTGTCCTTTCCCATCATTCGGCCTTCAGGGAATTTCCCAGCCCTCAGGCTGTGTCCCAGAGCCAGGAGAGCAGTCCTAGCCCATTCCTCCTCTGGACAAGCAATACAGTCCTTGGTGCTTCACTACCTGGGCTTGTGGGATGTCAAATTAGACCTGACCTGGAGCACAGCACAGCTGAGCTCTGCCCAGGCTCCGATTCTGGCCCAAAGAGGCTGCAGAGCCCAAGGTGTCTCATTCCAGTGTTAACTGGGCCAGTCCAAGGGCCTTTCCAGAGATCCCAGCAGTGTGGTCAGAGCCAGTGGAGGAGCTGCTGCCGGTGTCTCCTGTGGGCTGAGGGTGTGGGGAGGGTTTGTGGCGATGCCCCACTGGGCAGTGGCTCTGCCAGCTCTGCTGCCTGCTGTCACCAGAGGCGAGACCTGGTGCCGTGGCACAGCTCCAGGCACGGCACACCTGCAGCCAGGCTGGAGGAGGGACGAGAGGTCGTGGGGGTGGGCAGTGCCTGCGCGGGAGGACCACGCACTGGGCATCTCCTGTTAAAAACTAAGCTGTGCCGGGAGCGTGGTGTTCCCAGGGGAGTTATCAGATCAGTGTGGAGCCTGCGGAAGACACATCTGTGTCCCTGGGGCAGAAACCTGCCCAGCAGTGGGGCTTGGGGGTTTGGAGGTGTTTGCTGTAGCACACACAGCTGCCAGCAAGTGAGGCTGGGAACAGGATTTTATCTGGAGCAGTTTAATGCTGGGCTAAACTCATCTTCTGTTGGAGAGTGAGGGGAACAGCAGAAATGGGGGTCATCTTCTGGCTGCTGCACCTGAGGGGAACCCCCCTCCTTGAAGTCTTGTTTTCATGGATGATGTTCTTCAAAATAATGGGTTTTTTTCTCCTTCTCTGTGTAACGGATGACACGGGAAACCCTTCTGCAAGGAAGTAAATTCTGCCTGTCACGGTGGCTTTCACTTGGCAGCGTTGAATTTCCTTCCATGCTGCTGTTGTCTTTCTCTTTTCCCTCTTCTCTCCCGCCCACACACACTCTTTTCCATCGTACATCCTCAGCTTTCAGAATGATAATTGCAGCTGAGTGAAGAAAACCCTAACATGTTTTGAAGGATGCCTTCGGTGCCTTTTTCTGCAGTGTTCTCTGAGTCTGCACCCTGTTTGAAAGTGTGAAGATGTTTCAATGACCTTTTTTTCCCCATTTAGAATTATTTTTTGGAGGAAATTTCCTGCAGGTTCCTGGAAAACTCTCTGTTTTCTTTTCTGTAAGCAGCTGATGTAGCCAGGGGGGCTCAGCCAGGAGAAAAGGAGGCTCAGGGGGGACCTTCTTGCTCTCTGCAACTCCCTGACAGGAGGGTGGAGCTGGGCGGGGTTGGTCTCTTCTCCTACGTAACAAGCGGCCTCAAGTTGTGCCATGGGAGGTTTAAATTGGATATCGGGGAAAATTTCTTCACTGAAAGGGTGGTCAGGCATTGAAACAGGCTGCTCAGGACAGTGGTGGAGTCATCATCCTTGGAAATATTTAAACAATGCATAGGTGTGGCACCTGGGGACATGGTTCAGCGGTGAACACGGGGGTGCTGGGTTAAGGGTTGAACTCGATGATCTTAGAGCTCTTTTCCAACCTTGGCAGTTCTGTGATTCTGCTCACGGTGGGACTGTGAGCACAGTGATGCTTCTGCTCACACACCATGTCCTGGGGCAAGCAGGACAGAGGAGTCCAATAGCCCTGCCTGGGGCTCCTAGTCCAGGCTAAAGCTGCTGCTCAGACCCCTGGGAGCAGCTGCTGGACCGAGGAGGTTTGTGCAGAGGGGCTGTGCCCTGCTGACTGCTACTGCCCGCCTGGCAGCTGTTTCCCCACGTGCTCCTTCGGCCCAAGCCCTGGGCCATGGGGTGTCTGTGCCCCACGCTGTGTTGTGGCCAAAGCAGCCCTTCCCAGCCCAGCCCGCTGGATGTGCTTTGGAGAGCTGCCAGACCAGCCAACCCACGCTGGCCATGGCCAGCCCGCACTCAGCAGCTGAGTCTGGCTTGGCAGAAGGTGCAGGATGGCTTGGAGAGGAGCTGGAGAGGGAGCAGTGGGAGGGGAGAGACCACGCCTAGCAGGTGGCTGTGGTGTCTCAGTACATGAGGGCTGCCCTCCCCCTGCCACTGACCCTTCTGTGCTTCGGCTGGTGCAGCGAGATCTTCCTGGGGCTGCTGGCAGAAGCTGTGCTGTGGCTGCTGCTTTGGCTTCGCATCCGTCTTGGTGGAGATCCGAGTCCTTGGAGAAGCCTTCAGAGTCACATCAGTGTCACTCTCCTGGTGGCTGAGACAGCTCTGTGCTTCAGGCTGAGACGCACTCAAAGGAAAAAATACCCTGGGGCAGCCCGGGGAACAGAAGCCACCATCAGCTGGAGCTGTACAGTGTCGGGTGACCTTTTTTCTCCCTTGAGCAGTCTTGCTCCGAGGGAAGTGGAGGACCCTTGATGCTGAGATGCTGCACTGAGACACCCAGCAGCGTGTTCTGTGTGTCACAAGCCGCCTGCAGCGTGCGCGGGTGTTTATGGCAGGGAAATGAGGCAGCTTTGCCACAACCTGTTCCCAAACCACTTCTAGTTCCACCTGGCTGCTCACCCAGCCAGCAGAGGCAAGGGAACCGTGCCTCCTGCCCGTGGATGTGGGGACATTTCCCTCCCATCCCCCTGCAATCAGATGCTTGCAGAGCAGAGCTTGCGGCAAGCCAAGCATCACTTGCACTCCATCAGACGTGGGTGTCTATAAAAAGCCTCCCTGGGGTTGCGATTGGGTGGGTTGGCTGTGCCACGTGGTCTCTCGTAAGGCCTGTGTTGCTGAGCAAGTGGCATTCCACTTATTTTTGGCATTAATAGTCTTTAGTTAATACATAAATTCAGCTTAAATTCTGGATGGAAAATAAATCCCAAGTGGAGGCTCTGCTAATAAGACGACAGACGCTTCGGGGAGCCTGGGACGCCTGTCAGCGGAGCGGTCGTGGCTGCTGAGATCCGAGAGCAGCAAGCACACAGGCACGGGGGCCTGAAAAGTTACCACGAGTTGTCCAACTGAATTACAGCAGGATTAGGCAGGTGGCTGAGGTGAGCTCTAGCCTTAACTGCTGGAGCTGGACTCATTACAGCAAATGCCCCGGTGAGATCTTCAGTCCCACCTGGCATGTGGGGGAACGGGAGCCAAAGCCTCAGCTGAGGTCTGACCACTGCAGAACGCCCTCGTCCCTGGCAGTCTCCTGACAGGCAGACCTGGCCCGAGGTCCTCTGCTCTGCTGCATTGTTGCTGACCCCCTGTCAGTCCTCCCAGACTTCCCCACATCCTGGTGTATCCCAGGTGACCTTCACCCCAGACCTGAGTGTGTTGAGGGCTTCATCCAAATGGCTGTGTCCTTCCAGAGTCATACACCCCTGGGAGAACCTGGCAGGGAAAACCATGGCCAAGCCATGCAGAGTGTGGGACCTTGTAGCTCTGACCTTGGGCTTTGCCCCACGGCTTGGTGCTGTCACCTGAAGGAAGGTCTGGCAGGCAGAGCAGTCCCAGCAGGCTGTCCCAGGGTTTTGTGGCAGTGTGCTCCCCAGGGCTGTGCCACGGGGCTCTGCAAGTGTGGCAGAATGGAGGGTCCCAAGCCTGAATTCGCTGGGCTCACAATGGTTTTGAGGGTTGAGCTTGGAGCTGACTCAAGTCCCTGTCTCAGCAGGCCCCGCTCAGCAGCACCAGTACTTGGTGCCTTGCTCACCCTCGTGCTGCCCACCACACCTACACAGGGGGCTGCCCACGGCTCTGCAGCCCAGCAGGGGAACAAACCCCACCTCATGTCCTTCACACGGCCACGCTGGAGCTGTTTTGTGCCTGTGTGCCAGGCTGACAGGCCGGGAGGGATGTGCTCACTCCCATCTCCAACTGCCTCCTGAGCTCCTCCCCACTTTTATCTGACTGCTGTGAGACAAAATCCAGAATACTTTGGATGCTTTTTGAGAAATGCCCTTTGAAGAAGCAGCTTTCCAGGAACCTTTCCAGGGAGGTGCTGCACTGATGGTCTCCCAGCATGTCCCACTCCAGCTCTTCCCTGCCCTGTCCCTTCCCTCGGAGCTGGGGTGCAGGGTGTGTGCCACTTTAAAGGGGATGTGTCCGGGTGACTGGGCCACAAACCCCACAGCTAAGGGGTGGCTTGCCAGGTCCTGACAGGGTCCTCAATGCATTTTCATGAGTTTCAACTCTTACCAGAGCTGAAAAGGGAGGTTATCCAGGGTTTAGAAGAACAGCAGTTCATACCAGTCTCTCCTGCTTCACCTTGTGCATGAAGTAGCCCCTACATGCTCAACACTTTAACCCCTTGCAAGTAAGCAAAGAGTTTAAAGTCATTTTCAAGCCTCAGATCTGGGGAGCTTCAGGTTTCAGCTGCAGCCAGGACCGATGTTCCAGCACTGGCCTCATAAAGTGGGGAGAGTCTGAGGGAATTCCTTTCCCCACGTTCCTTGCTGTGGATTTCCACCTGACCCTGCTTCTTTCATCTGCAGTTTCCATCTGAAGGGGTGACAAGGGAAACCTCAGTTGTTTTGTTTTTGTGGACAAGGGTTTGCAGCCACATTGTTTTCCTGTATTTTTGGTGCAAGGGAAGTGAGGCTCGTTTCAAAGCCCGTGTGTTGCAGCTGGGAAAGCCCTGGCTGGTGGGACTGGTGGGTACCCCTGAGTCACAACATGAGGGGTGAAGTCCCAGCTACGGCCTCTGGGTAAGGTGTAACAACCGGGAGGCTCTGTGCAGGAGCTGTAGGTGGATGCAGCTATTCCTCTCCTCTCTTCCCCCACATCTGTGTTCCCATCTGGGACCTGCCTTGGGGACGCATCACGCTGCAGTAGAAGCTGCAGCATGAGTTGATGCGGGGGCGACCCTGGGATGCTCCTCTCTTGGAGCAGGGGCCTCAGGGAAGTAAGTGTGTGTGTGTGTGTGTGTCCCTGTGCTTGTGCCAGAGGCTTCCTTTGGAGCCAGAAATGATCAGTGCTGGAGGCTGAGGGGGTGGGAGGGAGGAATCCCAGCATCTTCCTACCCAGTAGCCAGCAAATAGACTCTTGGGATTGGCCGTTGCTAGGCAGAGGGCTGGCCAATGAGCGCGGAGTGGTCCAGGCACGGCCGGGACATCCTGGCTGGGACCGGCGCCTGTGTCCCGAGAGGACAAACCGTGGCAAGAGACAGCAATGCACAGGAGGGAGCACTGGGCATGCGGAGTGAGTCGGGGCTGCCTGAGCAGAGCTGCGGGATTTTGTGCCTTGGTTTCTTGCCCCCCCAGCCGCTCCCCTCCCTGCTGCCCTTCTGGCCCCTCTTAATCCGAATCCCTCCGTCACTACCCCATGTATCCCGAGCCCTTGGGATGCTGAGTGTCCTTCCTGCCCCTCTGTTCTGCCCCAGAGAGAGCTGACAGCGATGTGGTTCTCACCAGGAAAAGCCCAACAACAATTCTCTCAGTAAGCCAGCACTTTGAATAAGGCAGAATAAAGAGAGCATCTAGTGAGTAAATCAAACATCCCTCCAGATGCTGGGCATGCACATTTGTGCAGCATTAGACAGACCCTGGACAGATTTCCCTCCTGTCTCAGAGCAGATCTAAGCCTGGGAGGGAAGCTCTCCCTTTTGGTCATTCATGATATAATTTGCTTCCAAGAAAACAAGTCTCAAGGATGTTCTCACAAGGACTCCTGGCTGCACTCTTAGAAACAGGCAAGGCCGCACAGGTGGTACAACTGCTGTGCTTGCGTGGGAGCTGCCATGGGCTGCAACATCCTGCTGAGCTTTTCCCACGGGCAAGGGACGCGTGTGGCACAGCCCAGCTTGGAATGTGCTCAGTCTGTCCAGCACAGCCCAGCACTGCCCGGGCATGGGGCATTCAGCTTGTAGGTTCATCACTAACTCCTCTGGGCACAGTGATCTCCGGCTCAGATCAATGCACTCCTGCGGTCAAGGCACGCCTGAAACGTAGGATGCCTTCTGACAAACGCTGGAGAGGAACTTTGGACAAGGGCATGGAGTGACAGGACAAAGGGGAATGGCAACTGCGATGGGGTAGAAGACAAGCAAAGGATGGGAAAACCGCTGATAACATGGGAGAGAGCAGCCTCTGTGGCAGCCCCACTCCCAGCTTGTGACGGGTTTGGATTAGCCATGGAATCAGGGCAGGGGCACAGGGATGTGGGGAGACGCCTGTGCACAGGCAGGGCCAGCCAGTCCTGCTCTGCCTTCGCTCTGCCACTGTCCCTGCTCTGTGGGGCTGCACTAATCCCCGCCAGGAAAAGCAGGGAGGGAGCTGTGCTTTGATGGAGACAAGGAACGGTTTAGAGGGAATTAGAAGGGATTTATGTTGGTGGAAGAAAACACAATAAGCGTGGCTGGCCTGGCTGGGGTCAGGGCACTGGGCTGTGCAGGGAGCTGGCCCACCTGGGCAGGCCCCCGAGGAGTTGCTGTGACAGCAAGGGGGCTGCTCACAAGAGTTTTCCTTAAAGCCACTGTTCGCGGAGCTGTGCAACTGCATGTGAATCTTGATTTCATTGTAGAAGTTTTATGGTGGCTGGAAGAAGCCTGAGACAATGAACAAGCAAAGCTCATCCCCTCCGGAGATGAGTGAAAATGTCCCAGCATTTATTTTGTATATTTTCTGTGTGCTTGAAATTCACCTCCCAGCTTTACGTTGTCCGTCTGTCAGTTCTGCACAGTTTTGAGTTAGCTACAGGAAGAACCCAAAAATGTCTGTTTGCAGGTCTCCCTGAAGGTTTCTCCCAGTTAAAGCTTGGTTCCAGTTAGACTGTGGAATGGTTGCTTTGGGTACCAGCATCGGCTGTTGGCAGCTCTGTTGTCCCAAGGCTCTGTCGTGCAGCCCTGTCCCTCCTGGCTGGCGGCTGACTCTGCTGCGTGTGATGAGGCAGGATGTGGGATGGACAGGCTGCAATCCACCGTTCTGGGAGCCTCCAGGGGCTCACAGACATCGTCTGTTCCTCTTGACTTGCCTGGACAGGAGGCAGGGGTGGTGCTGATCTCGACCGCTCGGGTTGCTAATGGTTATGGAAAACATCCTGCTGGCCCGGCAGGTCCTGGCTGTCATCCCCAGCTGTGTCTCTGCACCAGCAGCTGGGGCGAGTGGTTGGAGCAGTTTCGCTTCACAGCTCCGAGAATGCCAGGACGCGGCAGTGTCTGGAAAAACACAGGCAGGCTTCTCCGAAGGATCCAGGGACCTGGCGGGTGGGCGGGAGGCTGACAGCATCTCAGCTGCCCTCGGCCTGCTGCAGAGACCACTGTCACCTTCCAGGGCAGCCAGCTCCCAGCCTGTCAGTGAGACGTGTCTGAGCTCCCCATGGTGTCTGGCAGGACTCGCTCACTCAGAAATCACAGGGCTTGTTGGCCTTGGCAGGCAGGGATTTGGGATGCGGCTGGGCTGTCCCCTGGGCTTGCACCCCAGTTTTGTGATGCAGGGGCAGAGTCTGGGTGGTGCCCCGTGTCCCAGCTGCTGGACAGTGCTGCACTGCATAGTTTTCCTCATGCACAGTAAGGGATAGGGAGGGAAAGGGCAGGAACCTGCCATCAGGGGCAAAATCTGCTGTCCTCAGGGGGGTCTGTGGTGCAAGCTCTCAAAAAGTGCGTGGAGGTGGCCCTGTGCTCTGCTCTGAGCACTGGGAATGTCCCTGCTCTGCTTCCTGCTGCTCTTCAGGCAGCATCTTCGGGAGGAGATGGCAGGGCAGGAAGGGGGAGAATAAGGGACAGCACGTGTGAGGAAGCAGCAGAGTGAGGGGTGCAGGAAAGCTGATGGAGATGTGGTGGGGGGGGACGTGGGAACCCAGTGATTACTTTGTTCATGAAAATGATTTCCCATGACTCCACAGAAGGGTCAGCCAGGCAATCAGAATCCTGGTGTGGCTCACCTCAAGGTCATGAAGCCAAGGCTCCTTTGGAGGAAGGGCTGGAGCCAGTGCAGTCCTGGGATGCTGCGGGGCATATTTGGCTGAGCCCGGTGCAGAGGGGCCTCTGCTTCCCTGTGCAGCCTCCTCCGAACACTCGTGTCCGGCACAGACAGCCTCTGACAGAGCTCCAAGGTGACAGAGCGATTTGTCAGTGGCCCTGTCAGATGCTGAGGCCTCATTCCACTGAGACAGGATTTTAGGCTGCGACATGCACTCAGATACCCATTTAGCTGCCAGCTCCAGCTGGCTGTTGCTTTCCTGCTATTGGAGAATAGGGTGAGGGATGGACTGACCTGTGTTTTATTGGATCTGCCTAATTTTTTTAATGCTTTATTTGCTGGAGATAAAACAAACTGGGGCGGGAACTGGGCTGCTCAGATAGATACTTCTCGTTTTCATTGCAGACTGGGCCTGCTGGGGTTCCCTGTGCTGAAGGATGAGGGGGAAAACTTGGCTCTCCTGTCCCACTGGGTGCTGGGCATGTCTTGCCGTGGCTTATCTCAAAATCCCTCAGCTGCATTGCCGTGGGATTGCTCTCTGGCACAGACACCAACACACAGCTGTGGAACAGAGCCACTCACACAGGGCTACCTGCAGAGAAGGGTTCTTAGTCCTGTCAGCTCTTGAGCTGTGACCGGGAGTTATTTCTGCCCAGATAAAATAGTGTCAAGGCATCTGCAACACTGTGAGGGTGTGGATGCTCTTCTTCCCATGCAGTTGAATTTGCTGGTACTGCTGTGCCTTGGTGCCTGGCTTTCAAGAGATCACAGCTAAGAGCAGCAGCAAGACTGCCCTGGGAGACGGTGGGCACGGGGAAGGAGCAACAGCCTCTCCCAGCACAACCTTCTGGGCTTCCCTTCTGTGGGAAGGCTGGGGAAACCCCAGACTGGCTCTTCTCTCTGCCCTCATGGCACAGGGCTGCAGGAGGGTGGGAAGCTGTGGCGGATCAAGGTGCATGGAAGGGTTTTCATGGAATGGCTTCTCTGTGGTGAGGACTTCAGAGTCCTTCCCTTCCAACAGGGTCTGATGCAGGAAAAGCATCCCTGGGAGGGACGAAGTTCTGCCGACAGGCTCCACAGGAGAGGTTTGCTGTGGCCAAGACAGAGCAGGAACCCAAAGCTGACTTTGGGGGTGCTGTGAGCTGCCCCCAAGGAGGAGCTGGATCTCCATTGCATCCAGCATGCTCTGAGGAGCTCACAGCTGGAACACGCTGTCCTAGAAAACGGCGCACGTTAGTCCCACGGTCTCCAAGGCTTCACTCCCATGTAGTGACATCCAGTCACAGTAAAGTGGGACAGGAGAGACCTGGTGACAGCTCTGACGTGGTGCCAGCTCGGCTGGGAGGAAATGACGGGTCTGCCAGCTCCTGTTTGCTTGCTGGTCTGAGCCTGTTGTGGGTTTTCCCAATGGACTTGGAAAAACATGGAGGGGAAACCAAGGTAGAGAGAACGAAGGCCAGGCTGCAAGCTCGGCCAAATGGTTTATTTTTCTGTGCTTAAAAATTTTTCAGATCCTAATTAAGGACCAATTCAGTGATTAGTGTCACTGTGTCCTAATTAAGGTTAAATAGGCTGTGACTGTTGCTAATGGTGGGCCAAGATGGTCTTCCAAAGTGACCTGTATCACCTCTAACCTGCTTGTGGTGGAGCCACAGTGCTGTGCAGAAATAATCTGCCTGAGATGCGGTGT
This sequence comes from Machaerirhynchus nigripectus, assembly GCA_013397975.1. NCBI lineage: Eukaryota > Metazoa > Chordata > Aves > Passeriformes > Dicruridae > Machaerirhynchus > Machaerirhynchus nigripectus. The sequence continues at coordinate 3,251,063 of VZRQ01007361.1, read as the reverse complement.
TCAGCTGTCACACAACTGCCACTTGGTGTGGGAAGGGACTCCTGGATCAAAACCATACCTGGCAATAATGACACGTTGCTTTGCACTTGGTTCGGCCAGCCCAGGGGATGCTGTGAAGTCGGGGGCACTTGTCCTTGCTCCCATCCCAGCCCGTGGTACTCCCTCGGGAGTCCCTCGGGAACAAGTCTCCCAGGCTGGCTCTCCTCCTGCATGTCCCAACCTTGTTCTGCAAACTGAAACCACCAGGATGCATTTCACTCGGGGTAAAACTATACGTCCCTAACACTTTTTATCAATAAAGGGCTGTTTGAGTTTTACGAATGTGTGTGAAATTGAAGCAGCCCTTCTGCTATTATTTCAATGGGAGTTTGTGCACAGTCCTGTTCATTCCATCACTGTTAGCCCAGCTCTGCTTTGGCACCGCTGACACCAAGAATCCAATGCTGGTTTTTTGGTTTGCCACAGGAAATGGCTGGACACAGGACACAAAGCTGCCTGCTCTGTGCTCATGCCTGTGCAGACCCCATAAATCTATATATTTTAATTATCATAAGCAGTGCCTTCAGGGAACGCTGCTGATACTTTTCCTTCTAAAACTGTATTTTCTGCTCTTTGTGTGGTTCCAAGGAATTTCCCATGGGATTGTTTTCCAGGGGAGGGAAAGCCAGTGATGGGCAACTAATGTGTTGTCAAGAGCTTGCTGCAATGTCCAGCTGATTTCCCATGCCCCTGCTGTACAAAGTGGCCTTTGCTTGGCTTGATCTTCAGCGATATCCCATGCAGGGATGCTGCTGAGTGTCTTGGTAAAAGGCAGTGCTCAAAGAAGTTGTAACAACAGAGGGTCTGGCGGCCTGAGAGGGCCCTGCCACAGCAGAGCAGTGCTGCAGCCCTCCTGATCCCCACTTTCACCCGGATACACGGAGCCTCCTTAGGCTTTAAACTGCTGCAAGATGAGGAACCCTGTTCAAAGCCAGCTGTATCCTCTTACACTAACACTGGTGCTGGGAATTGCAAGGGATTGTGGTGGATTGAGAGTGGCCAGCCGAGGGAAGCATGGAGCTGGGACAGGGACTTGCAGGGACAAACGGCTGGAGGGACCTGGAAAGACAGTGTCTGTTGCAAGGGACATTTCTGGAAGTGGTCCTGTGAGATTTTGGATGGAATTCAAGAACAGCAGGCATGGAAGTGTTAAAAAGGCCTGCAGATGAGGCACTTGGAGGTACAGTTTAGTGGTGAACACAGTGGTGCCAGGTTAACAGTTGGACTTGATCTTAGAGGTCTTTTCCAACCTCAATGATTCTACGATTCTATCTCCTAGCAGGCAAGACACTTCTCCTAAACTCAACTTCAGTGGGGAAATAATCTGCAAAGTAAGTGTCAAAAGGGATCTGAAGAGCTCCAATCCAGCCTCTCATCCATAGGTGCCTGGTGCAAGGTGCAACATCAGCTGTGTCTGAGGAGAAATTCATGTGAAAACATTCCCATTGCCTGCCACAGTTGCAGGGTTTGTGCAAAGCCATTTGTACAGCCTGAGGATTTGGTCTGATAGGTCAGGGGAGACTTTGGGCACGGAGTAACAGCAAGTTCTGCCCTGGGTGAAGCGTTTGCCTGGGCTCTGGGATCAGGTGGAAACTGCCAGGTAGGCTGGAAGTGTCTTGAGGTGTGGGGTGGTGATGGTGCTGTTGCCTGGGACACCCTTCTCTCCCCTGCTGGGGTGGAGGAAGGTTTGGGGATAGCTGTGTCTGGGGCCCGCATGCCTCATGTCTGCACATCAACAGCAGCGTTAACACCCAGGCTGGGGCAGGGCTGCAGGACCCCTGCATGGTCCATGTGGGAAGGCAAACTGCTGAGCTCCAGCACCCTGACAGGAGGCAAATCCAGAGCTTTAGCAGACTTAGACCCTTTGGAGGCACAATCCCCCACCGGTGCCTCTTGTAGGGCATCTGCCGAGTCTTTCACAGAGGTCTTGCAGAAGTTGGATCAAAGGGCCTCAGCTCACTGGAACTGCTTGGACTGATCCTGGTGCTGCATTCCAGCCCTGTCCTGGTGGATGGGCTGCATCCACCCTCCTTTCCCCTCCCTGCTGGCAGTGCCTCCCGGGCAGCGTTCCCCTGCTCTGGCTGCTCAGGCAGTGCCTGGGTGGCAGGCGGCTGGACGTGGCAGCCGGCCCTGCCCTCTGCCTGCCTGGAGCTGCCAGACACGGAGCAGATGGTTCCATCAGCACCCAGACAAGGCTCCGTCTACGGGGCTGACATGGGAGACAGGAGGGGTGTGTGAACAGCTCCACATTCCCTCTCTGCTCCCTGCTCTCCCACCACCGTGCTGCGGCCAGTTAGGACTTCTGAGGGGTAAAGCCAGGGGGAAACCTGTGGGGTGGCTGAGTGAACGGAGCCCCTTGGTCCCAATCCAGGCCCGTGGAGGCCTGGCAGAGGCAGGGGAGAGGAGGACTCGGTGGTTGTGTTTATCAGGGGCTGTGTTTGCAGGGGTTGCTGGTCACACACTGACCATGGTGTTCGCCAGCTCCCGAGGGAGGGAGCAATCTGTGTCATCTCGCAGCGGGCTCCCTTAAATCTCGGCCTGATTAAGCAATGGCAATATGGGCTGATATGAAAGAGCCTTCCCTGAAAAGGGGCGATTGTGTGTGCAGAAATAGCCTGTTTAATTGTTTGCAGGGCCCTGCAGTCGGAGGCACACGAAACCACCAGATCCTGCCTTCAGTTGAGCAGGAATCTGGAGATGAATAGTGTCCATCAGTGCCTGGTGCTGTTTTGGGTACAGACTGGCCCTGTTGGCCGTTCACCTGAGAAAGCTGTGTTTGAACACTCAGGCTTTTGTTTTCCACCTCAAGATGCCTGAGGGATTTTGGGAATATCTGCTCAGCTTTTGACCTTTCGTTTGTCCTTGAAAAAGCAGTGTGTGGCTTTCCACGGTGAGGCTATCGACTGAAACATCTGTGGGGCACAGGGGGATGCTTGGCCTTGCAGGGTGGCACTGCTGTAGGAAAGAGGAGGTGGTGTTGATAGGTCTTGGGAACAGTTCCTCCTGGATTCCCGTGCTAGATTTTAGACCCACTTGTGAATGTGGCCAGTGGTTTTCCATCGACACATTTGCTGAGAGCTGTGTCAGAGCAGGTCTGGAAAGAGTTTGATACTGAGACATCTGATGAAAAACTGCTGTGTGTAGTTACGTCAGAGTTATTTATTCATTGCATAGAGATAAAAGCTTTTTTGATGGAGTGCAGTCATCTTAGCTTGTGGCTGTTGTTTTTCTTAGTTTCTCGTGTATTTTAGGAATCTAATTAATTATAGGGAGTGATTGATGCTCAGAAAAAATACACTTCAAGCTGAGCTGCAGTTTTCTTCATGATTTCTTTGACTTCATACTCAGAGAGCAGTGAGCCAGGACCTACCTTGGCAGCAAATCTTCAGTATTCAACAGGCAAGAATAAAACATTGTCAACGGCAAGTTGAGCAAGAGAAGGGGGCAAAGCTGTTGGGTAGTTCAGGCATATCCAGAGGGAGCTCAGCAATGCCTCAGCACCTGCCAGAGGGGATTGTTTGAGCCCCTCTTAGCTTTTACTCTCGCCTCCCTGAGGAGCATTGCCCAGGGCTGCTTGGGCAGGAAGGTCTGAGGAGCCCTCAGTTTCCATGGAGGGCTGTAGTTTGGGATCCCAAACTTCTTTTGATGCAGAGACAAGGATCCGCTGTCTGGCAGGGGGGCAGCTCCTCCTTTTGAGTTATGTTGGGCTCACCTGCTTCGTTCCCCAAGACCCTTAAAGCCTCTCTAGAGCCAGATGGACGATTTTGGTGCCTTTTTTGGGATTTAGATGATGATGTGTCATGCCGAGGGACCGTGCATTCCATGCAGATGCCAGCTGTCACATTCAGGCATGGTGGCCCAGCCCTCTGGGCTTTTGCTGAGAAACACAGGGCTTGCTGAGCTTGCAGCACTGGAGGCCAGCTGGGCTACCTGCCTGGAGGCACTGCAAAGCCACTCTGGCCTCACATACTTCTCTTGATTGCCTCTGCCCTGGAGACAGGCTGTGCACCAGCAGGGCTTGATTGCTGTGACCATTTGGGCTCCTCAGAATTTGGTGGGTGTCACTATCCCTGGGCGTTTCTAGGACCTGATAATCCCATCCCAAACACCCCTTTCTAACAGTGTAAGCCCCGTTATGGTCTTCCCAGTCTCCTCCCCACATGTCCTGGCCATCCCTGCCTGCCCCTGCTGCCTGCCCAAATCTCTCTGCAGCTCATCACCACCAGCATCTCCTGACACATTAGCAAAACCTGCAAAATGAAAATATCCTCTACCACATTTTTCAGTTTTGCCACCAAATTTTGACAGAGCCAAGAGCCTGGAGCTGCTTCTGCTGCCCTGCGTGTGCTCGGTGACCTGGAGGGGACTTAGCCAAGAGTCTCCTTGGGAGTTCCCGAGCTGTTCATTCTCTCATGTAAGTGCTCTTACAAAAATGACCTGGTCCTGAGCAGCTGGAGGAGCTCAGCTGTGCGATTGATGTCTGCCCCCATCTCTTTCTTTTCTTTCAGACTGTGCTGCTCTGGGAGGAGAGGGCAGCTCTTGGAGGACACTAGTCCTGAGGAAGCCTGTTGGATAATCACAGCCCATTGGACAACCCCAACCCCAAATTCTCCTGTTTTTAAAACAGGCAGTAGGCCGGCAGCTGGGATGTGTGAGAGGGAGGAGGTGAGTTCATGGGAGGAGGACAGCCAGCAGCTCACAGACCTGGGAAGCAGCTGGTGTTTCCTTGGGACCCTGTGGGGTTTTGCTGTAGCTGAGAAGGAGCTGCCTCAGGGAGCAGGGGCTCAGGACACTGTGACCCCATAAATCTGTGGGGTTGCCATGTGCCTTTCTGTACCTGGGCTGCTCATCTGGTGCCTCAGCTTTGCACCGGGTTCATGTTTGGAGAGATGTGCCCAACCTGTTCCTCTGCCCAGGCCCTGGACTGTACCAATTGCCTTAATGACAGGAGTTTTTGGTAGCCCCTTCCTTCCCGTTTCTCTAAACTCGGTGCCTATCATGTTTTGCCTTCATTTCCTCTCCCCATTTCTGGACTTGTCTCATGTATCACTGCCTAGCTGAGATCACCACCATGATGGGCCTTTGCCTACATTTCAGGGTGGATAATAGAGCATCCAGCATCTGATTTAATTTTTGCAGGGATTTGAGTTCCCTGGGAAAACTCCCTGGAGAGATGCTCAGCTTAATCATGATTAAGGCCAACAAAAATCTGGTGGCTGATCCTCTGAGCAAAGAGGGGCTGTGCTTGATCAAGAGGTGAACCTGGGACATCTGCTGGAAACTGATAGGTTTTGGGGGCCTTACTTGGTCTGCTTTCACCTCCTGGGCTGTCCTACACTGGGAGACCTGCTGGGAACACCAGTGTTCATGAGGGTGCTTCGATCTGGAGAAGGCTCCAGCTATTCCACAAGGTGTCATGGTTTTCTCTTTCATATCCTAGGGATTGTTTTCAGGCTGGGCATGTGTGTGGAAGGAAGAGCCTGAGGATGCAGATGGAATGGAAGAAAATCTAAGTGATTAAACGGCTGTAGATGAGTGGAGATATGGCTTAAGAGATTGATGGCTGCCTGCTGGGTGGAGAGATGGAAGGAAAGATTGGATTCACGTGCAGCAGGATTGCAAATCTGCCCCCGCTTCCCATGTTAAATTGCATTGCTTACTGGTTTTTAGCCTTTCCCTGGGTAAACTTCCACACAGCTCTGTCCCACACCTGTACGGCCACCTCTGCTATTTCCACCTCCCAGACCCTCTGGTCTGTTTTGGGGGGAAGAGCCCACAAAATAAACCTCGTGCAGCCGCACCAGCTGTTTGCCGTGCCGGCGTTTCCTTCGGCTGATGCGATGCGCTCGGGTGCGCGCATGACTGCCCGTGTCAGCTGCTGCGCACAGGGGAGGGAGAGCTGCCGGTGAAGAACGCGTTGAGCATCGGGGTGTGCACCAGCAGATACAACACTTTTGACTTTCTTACAAGAGTGGCTTCGCTGGCTTCTGGAGGCTGCAGCTCACGGCAGAGCTGTGGGTGTCTGACCAGCTCTCTGTGCTCACCCCGCGCAGGGTGAACACCCAGTGACTCGACAGGACTGGACTTGATGTGATTAACGAGCTGTACCTGGAGTAAATTCCTCTGTCCCTGCCCTGGTGGTGCTTTACACAATCTCCAGGGATGAGCGAGCGTGGGAGGCGAGCTGGCAGGACGTGCNTGGGAGAGGCTGGCCAGACTGGGAAGGTCTGCGCCCCGCCAGCACCTGGGGCTGAGGGAAGAGTGGCCCCCGAGCGCTTGCTGTCCCCCACTAGATGGCACTGGGAGCCCTGCGATGGTGTCCTGTCCCCCAGCAGAGCCTGGCCTGCCCCTGCCCCTCTCCAGGAGCAGAGCACAGAGGGACCCGTGCGCTGCGCTCCATCCCGTTCCCGCTGGGAGCTGAGTGCCATCTGGGAGCTGCGGTGACACAGTGCCAGTCATCCTAGGAAGGAGTGACTGACACGTGTCCTGTGCTTCACATGCTGACCTGGCCACTCCGGGAGTCATGGCAGGGCGCGTGTCTCCCGCGGAACTGGTGCCCTGACGAACCTGGTGGGAGTCAGAGCCTGGCAGGTGTCTTGCCAAGAGCCAGGGCATCACTGGTAGCTGGTGAGTGCCCCACGGGGAGCCACTGCACTGCTCATCTCCTGCTGGGAGCCACTGCATCCCAGTGTCCTGCTGGGACTGGGAGTGTCATGTGTACTGCACTGGGAGCCACTGCATCCCAGTGTCCTGCTGGGACTGGGAGTGTCATGTGTACTGCACTGGGAACCACTGTATCCCAGTGTCCTGATGGGAGCTGGGGTGTCACAGGCAGGTCTTGTCCTGCTGGGAGCTGGTGCCTTACCTGTGTCCTGGTGGGACACCACGCACCCTCTGCTCTGCCCTGCTGGGGTCAGTGTCTTTTGCACGTATTCTGCTGGCAGTCACACACTGGTTCTGCCCTGCTAGGAGCTGTTGTGTTGCCTGTGTCCTGCTGGGAGCTGGGGTGTCACTGAGAGCCTTGGCACTGCGTGAGTCCTGCTGGGAATCAGCTGGTCCCTTGTGTTCTACTGGGAGCAGGTGCATGTGATGGGGCTCAGCCCCACTGGGAGCTGGTGACTGGGAGCTGGGGTCAGTTCATCACACCGTCCTGTGGGCAGTCAGGGCATCAGCTGGGAGCTGGTCCATGCCACGTCTGGCTGGGAGTCAGCATGTCACATGCTGGCCCTGTCACATTGTCCCCTCCTCTCTCTGCCGGGCTGTCACACAGAGCCTATTCCCCCAGTTTGGCCTCCTCCCTCCCAGCCCAGCAGATCTCCTGCTCCCAGGATGAGGGTGGGGGACACCAGCTGTGCTGAAGGTCCCTGTCTGCAGCGGGTACTGGGATGTCGTGGCACTGTGATTATTTTAATGAATTTATTTAAAGTCTCTGTAGTGCTGAGGATGAAATGGCATTAAATAAGCACATCCCACATCCCCACCATCCTCTGCTGCCATTCCCAGCAGCATCAGGATTACAGATCTCTCCGTGCCTGTCCCAGTGTCGATGCCTGCCTGTCTCTCTCCCACCCACCCAGCCTGTCCTGTCTCTTGATCCTGCCCTGGCAGCTTTGCTGGCTCGGCACTGTGGCTGCATCCTGCCGTGGCTGGGCCTTCCCCAGCCTCAGGGGATCCTCTTGGTCTCACTGTGGGCCCAGCACTGCCCCACAGTGTGAGTGGAAGGAAGGGTGAGTGTGTTACTGTTCCTCATGCAGGGAAGTTGGAGTGCTTCAGGCTGGTGTTCGCAAGGACGTGACCTCGGGCTGACGAGAGGGGCTGGCAGGACGTGCAGGCAGCTCAGTGAGGTGCAAGTGTGTGCTCCAGAGAGCTCTGGAAGGGGCTGCCAGGCGTTGCTCTCCCACACTTGGCTGAGCTCCTGGGCCAGGGGAGTTTGGTACCTTGGCAGGTTGTTTGTTTGCAATGGCAGAGACAGGTAAAGCAGGGATCTGGGTCCTCAGCACTGACAGCTGCTGAGTGACACCCCACAGTGGGATGGGGAAGAGCTGAAGGGTACAAGTGTGATAACTTGAGGGCTGAGATAAAGGCTGCAGTAGTCAAAGCAAAAGCCACGCATGCGAGCAAAGCAAAATAAGGAATTCATTCACCGCTTCCCATTGCTGGCAGGTGTTCAGCTGTCCCCAGGAGAGCAGGGCTCCATCACACCTAACAGTGCCTTAGCAAAACAAGTGCTGTAACTGTGAACATCACCCTCTTCCTTCTTCTTCACCCTGCTTCATATGCTGAGCGTGGTGCTGTGTGGTCTGGGATATCCCTTGTGCCAGCTGGGATCGCCTGTCCCGGCTGTGTCCTCTCCCAAAATCCTGTGCACCCTCAGCCTGCTCGCTGGACGAGAAATGCCTCGACACTGTCAGCACTGCTCAGCAGTGTCTAAAACAGCCCAGCACAGAACTGTTTCCAGCACAAATCCAAAGCACAGCCCCATGCCAGCTACTGTGCAGAAAACTAGCTCCACTCCAGCCAAAACTGGGGAATATCAAGAAATAAAATTACCTCCCTCCTCCTCAGCTATTTGCTTATGTTTCTTCTTCATTGGCAAACAATCATGAAGCCTTGTGCAGAGCTGTTATGCACCAGGCTCTGTAAGATGCAAGGTGGTTGTGGTCTCTTGGTTCAGGTGGAGCCCTGGGTGTTCACCTGTGCCACCTGATGGTCTAGACTGAATAGAGAGGTGATGGTTATGTTAAGGTCAACCTTCCTTTTGCTGTTTTCTTTGCACAGGTAATCTGCTTTTTTTTCCCCATGAAGCTGCACTATCCATTTTTGTTTCTCGCTTATGCTTTCTAGACCTGAGTAAAAAAATCTGCTGTCCTTGGAATGAATGCAGGAGCTGGAATGCTGGTTTGAGCTCAGTTTTCTGTTGTGTGTCTGTTTTCAATTCTCCAATGTGCATTTATTTGCTCAATGAGCGCCAGTTGCAGAGTGCACACGTGATGACCCCACTCAGGTGACCGCAGCTGCCCGGTGCTTTTACCTTGAGGTCACTCTCAGCTCAGACTAGATTTTCAGTGGTGACTGGTGAAGCTCTGCAGATCCTATTAGCAGCCTCTTGAGCTTGGTGAGAACTGTGTGTGCAGAGCAGCAGCCTCTGAGAGAGCAGCTCAGGTAGGTTCTGATGTGCCCGAGGCATGAGAGGAAGACTGAGGCGACAGAGAGTGGGTCCTCTGTGAAAATGTTGCCTGTTGTGCCTAAACTCAGCTCTTGGAGGGATGCTGCAAGTCATGGCCAGGCTGCTTAAACGTGCTCAGATTGTCACTAGAGGGAGCAGCATGTGATTTTTCGTTTTTTCCTAAATCTTGAAAAAATGACAGGATGCAGAGCCTCAGCTGTGGAGCGGTTTGGCAGGAGGGATGTAGGAGAGGTGCTGCAGCACCTTCAGCTTCATAAACACAGGAGTTCCTGTAATGCAAGGGGATCTCCTGTGCCACTCAGCCAGCGGGGCCTGGGGGGAGAGGCAGGAGCGAAGCACTTCAAAAAGCTCAGTTTGCTAGGTGGGAATGACTCCTTGACTCTCCTTTTGGCTCTTGGAAGTGCCAAGTTTTGAAGGTGGACAGGGCCCTGCCAAGTGCAGGCACTGTGTGCTCTGCAGGGGAGAGGGCTGAAGTGGCAGGGATGTGGGATTTAGTTGGCTTTGCTGCTACTGCGAATTAACTGGGTTTGCTGTGTCTGCGAGGGGCCTGGTCTGACGCAAGCAGCTGCTGGAGATCTTCACGAGCTCTCTGTTCCCGGATCCTGGTACCACTGCATGGCTGAGCAGGGCTAAGCTGTGTCTCTGTGCCCATCAGAGGTACCCCCCAGGCCCAGGGTCTAAATACAAGATGAGGAGCAAGGGATTAAGAGACAAAGCAAGGAAACAAAGAGCCCATAATGGTATCCTGCCTTGCCTTGAATTGGACAATTCCCCTATGGCTAGTTGGTGGGCAGTGGATTACTCAGTGGGTGGAAAGGGGTCTGGAGTCAGTCCTGTGGACTTCATTCCCTCATTTGTAAAATGATGTTGTGAACATCTGGCTCACACATGGAGCGTGACACTTGGCTCACAGAGGCATATAAATGTTTTCAGATCCTTGAATGGCTGTTGCTGAAATGCGAAGGATCATCGTTAATGAAGTCTGCAATAACACTGACGGAGCGTTTGTGTTTGCTGCAATTTGTAACCATGTTCTAGCACTTGTTAACGAATGCTATTGTGGGTTGCAATGCGACCGAGGAACACTTGAGGATAAACATGACCGAGTGGTTGTTCCTGGTTTGTGCTACTATTTATCACTGCAGGTGTTGAAACATGTCATGTTGTGCAGCAGGGCTTTAAATGGGTGAGCACGGTGAGAGGGGAGACTCAGCAGCTACCGTGAGTTCCTTTGTGGTTTTTCCATCTGCTCCACTCACACAGCACACACAGGCAAATGCCCCCATTGCCTGGTGTGAGCAGAGTGGCAGGGAGCTGAATATCCCCACGACATCGGGAAAATTCAGCTGGTGGACTGGAGGTTTGTTTTAGGCTTGGAGTGGCTTGGAGTAGTGACACTCTCAGACACGTGCTGTGGTTGTTGGGGTTGTCCTGTGCAGGATCAGGAGTTGAACTCGATGATCCTTGTGGGCCCCTTCCAATGCAGGATATTCCATGATTGTGTGAATGCAGCGACTCTCCATCAAGAGACCCAGGTGAGGACGTGAAGAAGCAGCAAATGTGCAAAGTCAAAGGCATAGAACTGAGATTAATCAAAAGCCTGCATGGGTGAGCAGTTTGTAGCTGAACTAGACATATAAAGGAAGCAGACAGGAGGTGGAAGCAGAGGCAGGTGATGTAGGAGGGGCATAGAGCTGCTGTCTGATTTTGCAGGGGTAAGATGACCTGGAGTTGAATCTGGTGAGGAGTGTGAGGGGTGACAGAAATGGTTCTGCAGGCACCTACACAGCAAAGGGCAGAGCACGCTCAGGTGGGCCTGCTGCTGAGCAACACTGGGGACCTGGTGGCAGCAGACATGGAAAAGCTGAGGTACTTGGTGCCCTCTTTGCTTTTGTTAAGATAAGACTTCAGCAATCACAAACCCCTGAGTCCAGGGGAAAAGTCTGGAGCAAGGAGGACTAACCCTCCAGCTCGGACCACTTAAGCAAACTGGACTCCGAAGTGTTTGGGCTGAAGCACCTCTCTTATGGGGAAAGGCTGGGGACTTATGAGAAGCTGGGAGTGTTCAGCTTGGAGGAGAGATGGCTCAGGGGCACCTTATCCATGTAATAATTATCCATGCAATAATTATCCATGCCTGATGGGAGGCAATGAAGAGGAAGGAGTTGGACTCTTCTCAGCAGTGTCCAGTGACAGGACCAGAGGCAGTGGGCACACAGGAGGTTCCACATGAGCAGAATGAAAGCCTTTTCTGTTGTGAGAGTGCTCAAACACTGGCACGGCTTCCTCGGAGAGGATGTGGAGTCTCCATCTGTGGAATTATTTAAAACCCGTGGGGACTCCTGCCCCTCCTTCCCCGTGTCCATCAGTGGACATGGATCCTGTGCAGGCTGTGACCCACAATTCCTTCTAGACCCTTCTTTGTCCCTTCTCTGCCCATGGGGATGACTGCCCTGACTCACTTGTTTCTTATTTCTTTTCCTGACTGCATCTCCCAAGTCCTCGAGATTGGTCTGAGTCCAACTCCTGTCCTGTGATACACTGGCAGCTTCTTCTGTGCTGGCATCATCCGTGTGGTGAATCAGCCTGCCTCCTGGTCTGCTATCTGGCTGTGAGGAGAAAGGCTTCTTAGGACTGACCCAAACTTCATTCTGTGATCCCTCATGTGATGCATCTTCCATCAGGCAGCGGGCCATTCATGTCCACTCTTTGAACATGTCTTTTCTGGATGTTTTCCCATCATATGGACATTGAAGCTCCCTAACTACCCTAGCAGACTGTCACCAAACAAATGTCAAAAGTCTTACTGACATCGAGAAGGGATAACCGTTGTTTTTCTTCATCTACAAAGTTCTTTTGCCTGGCTATCCAGAGAGCTGGCTTGTCTGAAGGAGTTGTGTTTGTTCCTGCACCCTTCCTTGCTTGCATCTCATGCTCATGGGAATGAAAGCTAATCTAATGGGTCTGTACAGGCCCCAGTGACATTTTCCTCCATTTTCTTCCTATTTTCCACTTCATTTGTCCCCTCTGTGACCTTCTAAGCCTACTTGGTTGTCTCTGGAGCCCAAAACCCAGAAACCTGCATCAGTGCCTTGAGACAGGCTTCTCAGGCACATCTGATTGGAAACAGCATCCTCCCACAGCAGAGTACTCCTTACTCTGCTCTTGCTGTAGCTGAGGGTTAAATCTTGTCTTCTTGTAGACACTAATAAATAGCTGTGCTGCACCAGCTGCTGCTGCTGTCTCACAGTGGTCTTTGTGACCTTTTTCGTGTATCCAAGACAGCTGATCTGAGCTTTCCAGCTCTGAGAGGTGGACTTGTCATGTCTTCCTCTCTCACCTGATGGACTAAGAACAGTTTTCCACCCTCAGTGTTCCTCCAGAGCTCAGTATCTTGCCATTTCAGTTTTGTCCTTTAGCGCTGGTGAGATTGCTCTCAGCTGTTGGTGGTTGTAATCCAACCTGGTGTCGATTCCTCCTTCTGCACTCCACAGGGATCTCATGGTTCAGCTTATTGGTCCCTTCCTTTTCCTCCTGCCTTGCCCTGGCAGCCAGAGAGTTTGTTCAAGGCCCTGTTCTTCACCAAATTAGCAGATCTGTCGCTGCTCTTTGTTTCTGCAGTTCAGCCTTACAAGACTTTTGTAACAAAGCTCAGGGGTTATGGTTGTTTGCCTTTCTGCAATCAGCTTTTAAACTCTTCTGGTGCCCCTCTGAAGGCTCCCCAATTGTTTTGGCTCAGTCACCCTCACCCATGTTGCCTTTCATGTTTGTGTTCTCCCCACTCCTCCACACTGAGTCACTGCTGAGCGTGGGTCTGCACTGTTCCTGTCCCAGCAGATCCTCCTCAGTGTGTTTCAGGCTGTCCTTTTGTCCCCAGAGCTGCTTCTCTGCACTGCCAGGACCTTCTGTAGGTCTGAGTTTTCTATTCTCCCTGCGGCCCATGCCTGTGTCCTCACAGCACACAAACAGCATCCCTTGTTCTTCCAGAACAGGCTGATACTTTCCTGGGTTCAGTTTGAGTTCTCCCAGACAATCTGTTGCCCCTAGTAAATCATAATTCTGATCACTTATAAAGCTCTCCTGTTTATTTTTAGCTGGCATCTCCAGGGCATTTGGCAAAGTGATGCAAGGTTCCTTCTGCTCCTTCTGTGGCAAGTGGGACTCCTCCATCAGCCTTTTCCTGTTGTCTGGGCCTGTTGTACTACTGCTGCAGCCACCTGTGCAAAATTCCCAGGCTGTTTTTTAGCACGAAAACTCTTCAACTTTTTTTTTTCTTTTTTCTTTTTTAATCCTATTATCCCTTTTATGAGGAATACTCTGAAGTTCTCCCCTTCCTGGTTTACCCTGTGGAATGTAGTGACTGCTGTGGAGCTGACACCCATCACTCCACCAAACCATGGTCCTTCCAAAGTGCTGGCCAGATGACCTGCAGGGTACTTGGCTCTCTGTGTGTCTCAGTGCCCAAGAGGATGCTGATCTGGCTTGTGGCACTCAAAACTGCTCAAGGTCCCTCTAACTGAGCTGGGGGATTGCAGGACACTTGGCATGAAGATGTCTAGATCGTGTGGCACAATGATGGACCCAGTTTGGCATGGGAGGGCTGTGGTGAAACCCTCTATCCAAGAAATCCATACAAAGACAACTAGAGGGTTTTTTTCTTGCATTGGTGCTCTTGTTTTTCATTGAATGTAGTGGATATGAGGCTGGAATGAAGCCTGTGGGATTAGCAAAGACATGAGCTGCTGTGCTGGTGTCAGTGGATCAGAAAGGCTGCTGTGTTGTATGTGGAGGGAGTAGAGACAATAAAAATCCTTCTCTTTTTCCTGTCTGTATTTTTTCTTTGAAAACCTGCTGGGCCAGGCTGGGATATGCTGTGAGAGGATATCCAGACCAGTATCCTAGATAGTGGTGGTTATAGGGCATCAGTAACTTGCATCTTGGATACAGTGGAGACTGGAATATTGGTGGGGACCCTTGTACTACTGGGATGCTCCTATGTGCAGTTCTTTAGTGCCAGCACCTGGATTTAGAACTCCAATGTCTATCACCATAGTAAAACACTCACAGAAGATGGAGCTGTCTGTCCCAGGGATGTCCATCTTCATGCCACTGCCTTGTTTTTGCCAGAAGGATTTCTTTCCTTTGAAGTTATTCATCCCTGGAAGCAGAACTTGTCTACTTGCTTTGAGTTTCCTCTTATTTCATGAGCACTCAATATATTCTCCTTCCAAGATGCCAAGGAAATTTCAAGTATGCCCATTTAGCTTGCAAGGATGACTCGATCCAATAGATTTTCTCTTATTCCATTGGACTATTTCACCCCCCACCCTTTTTTTCCTTGATTGAAAACTTCTGAGCCCTTCTGACAGTTTTCAGTCCATCACTTGCTTTGTCTTGGTGTGACATCCTGTTCTCTGAAGATGCTAAGCACTGGGAATGCCATCCCTCAGATCCATAGACTACAGGCTGCTGAATCTGACCCTGACCAGACTCCACATAAAGAGAATTTCTTCCCTTTTATTACTTGCTCTTCCTCTAAGGAACCCAGTTACTTTCAGGGCCACTTTTGTTGCATACATCATTAAGTTCCTGGGTATGAGATAATCTAATAACGACAATAAATGTGCAAAAGAGGACTGGTAGTTTAGTGCAGGTGTAAGTGATGAACATTTGTTTGGCTCGTAAGGCGGTAGGAGATGTGGCTTGTGCTCCACCTCGAGCCATAGAGGTCTGCAGGCACCACTGCCCGGGGCCAGGCAGGAGGATGCAGCTGCAGCAGAGATTCTGTGATCCAAAGAGACCACGGGGCTGTAACACCCAGGCTGGGGCAGTGATAGAACAGGCACTTCCCGGGGTCCCCACAGCTCCTCACTGCTCTCTGCAGGGCTGGTGCTCTTTGCAGCGTGAGCTGGAGGGGTTAACACGGCACCCTGAGCTGCTCTAAAGCAGCGTGAGTGATAATGCAGTTCTCCTGACATCCTTAACCATAGACCCGAGATCAGGGCACCTTCCCTTCAGTCAGACCTAGGGATTGCTGGTACCAGCCACAGGTTATAAACTAATTCTGGCAGTTGGCCATAAAACTGCTCCTTCCCGTGAGACACGGAGGCGTCTGGTGTCAGCCTGACACAAACCATTTGAGCAGGGAAAGGCCTCTCTCCTGGTGGGATTGCAGAAGCGCTGATGCTCTTAGTGAAGCTAGAAGTGTAGAGAGAGGGGCTCATAACCCTGCACTAATAAATATCAAATGCCTGTTATCAGGCTTGGCATTTGCTTTGTGGCTCCAGCTCTTTCGCCTGCTTTGGAGGTTATCCACTGAAGGCAACAGGTTTATCAGCAAGTTCAAGCATGTTTGGACTGCAAGGTCTCTCCTGGTGTCTGGCACGTGAAATTATCCTAATCTGCCTTTATTTTCTCAGCCTGTACTCGGTGCCATGACACACAATCTCTGCCCTGCACCTCTGGTTTGGGTTACTGCTGCTCACAAAGGGCTTTAATCCTCTCTCCATCCCTGTAAACACCTCAGTGTGCTCATTCCCCCCATCAATGCAGGGCGCCCGAGCCTGTGGGCTCACATGGCAGCAGAGACTGAGGGGCTGTGCTGGGGAGCAGAGGGGGCTGCACTTTCGGGGTGAATGCAGCCCAGGAATGAACATGGTGATGTTTCATCCCTGTGCTGCCCTTGCTGCCTCATGGCTGGTGGCAGAGATGTGTGGAGCTGTGTCCTTCCAGCCTGAAGGCTCTTCCCCAGGAGGGTGGGATGGGGGTCAGCAAGGGCTCCAGGCATGTGGGGGATCTCCATCATTGGAGATTCCTGAGTAATGGGTGCAGGAGGTGCAACAAGGCTACTGTAATGTGAGGAATCTGAAATTCAATGAGCAGTTGTTGTAGAATCCTCTTTGGAACACCTCTCCTGGACCCCGAATCACCCTGTGCTTGTGGATAACAACAGGAGTTTTGCCAGAACAGAAAATGAAGGATCAACCTCCTTCTGACCTCTTGGCTCTGAGAGGATGAGCAGCACCCTGCTCAGGCAGTTCATTTACCTGTCTGCTCCCAGGGAACACAGCTTCACTTCCCATCTCCAAACCAGGGACTGACACCAGCATGGTGGTTGCTGTTGGTCCCCCTCATTTCAGCAGCTTTAAAAAAGGAAACCAGGGGGGAAAGATCATATTTTTGATAAGGTTTTGTTATTTGGGCTTGGGGTTCTTTTCCCTGGCTTATTGGCACAAGAAGGCAAAACAAACCAGTCTGGAGAGTGGCAAGGTGACTTACTAAAACCCAAACAAAGTCACAGAACCCCACCAAAGCTAGCAGGTCCTAGTGCAGCTTCCTGTCTGAACGCGACTGTGCTTGTCTGTGGCAGGGCACCTGGAAAGGATTTTCATTGTTTTCCCTTCTACCTGCTGTCAAGGAAGATGGTGTTCTTGTTTCTTTCCATCTCAGGGTGTGAAGCTCTAGGAATGCTTGGGAGAGCTCGTCCCTCACTTCTAAGGCAGCAGTGATGGTTCCCATCTCAGCCCAGTGCTCTGTTGAGGGATCACTCCTAGGACATGCCACCAGGAGAAAATGCTCCCAGACAGGGCCAGTAGCCCAATGGGAACAGACAGAGCCAGTTCAGAAATGACTCTGTGCTCTGCCAGAAGAGTTCAGTTGGGATAATTGCGCCAGATCGTTGGAGAACAATGGGAGTGGAAAGTACAGATTAAACGGCCACTATTTCCAGCGTGTATGTTGTGCACAGAGGGGAGAGAACAGTGTCAGAGGGACTCTGGTAGAAAATGCTTTTCAGACTGGCTGTGGGCAGCAGAATATTTGGACTGAACTGCTCAAAGATCCAGACTGGTTTGAGCCCAGGAAAGGGCTGTTTGGAGCTGGTGAGGTGGGGAAGGGCTTCATCCTTTTCTCCCAAGACTGGCACTTTAGTGTTGCTGTTTGTTCCAGGAGGCGAACAACTCAAACTGGAGTTGTTTGAAGCACTCAAGATCTGGTTTCTTGTTTGTTTGCTAGACATCCCCTCCCCACCTGGTAGAACAGAGTGAGGTGTCTCCAGCTGGTTGTCGAGGTGCTCTCAGTATTTGCTTTAGTCCCTTCCCACGAGCTCCTCCTCCCCAGCAAGGTCTGGGAGCTACACTGTGGGTGTGAGGCTGTGAGGAAGGATTTTGGGTCCCGTGTCTCTCACTAGGGAAGAACCTTAACTCTGTGGAACAAAGAAGGATCAGGTTGTCCTAACAGAAAATGGCAGGACCAGCATTAAGCACTTTAAAGTCCTCCTGCAAGGAAGCCTGGATTTATCTCAAGCTAAAGCATAGCTCAGCTGCTAAATTATATACCAGAAACAGAGTCAAAGGCCTGAAGAACATGTTTATCTGTGCTTTGGTTGGAGGGCTGTGGCACTGGTGCTCAGGCGTGTGGGCTGATACCTGTGTTTCACCCCTACCAGCTCACCCTTATGCAAGACACATGCACCTGCAGGGGTGTAAAATACTGTGACTGTCCTTAGTCCCCGTTTCCAGGCCTGTCTTCTGCTCCTGGCTTCTCCCCATACCCCAGATGCAGCAGCTCAGAGGAGAACACATATCTGCTTGCCTGGTGCGCTGCCTCCAGGAGAGCTCGGGTTCCTGCCTGCTTGCTGGGCCTCCTGCAACACTGATGTACCCAGCCTCCATCTTCTTGCAATGCCTCTGCAGCCTTGTCTGCTGCCCAGGACTTCCTGAGCCCGTGGTGGCATCTCCTGGGGCCACTGCTGGCAGACCTCAGTGCTCAGGTTGCCTCTTCCCGCTGGATTTCCTGGGCGTTCTGCGGAGACCTGTGCAGAGGATGAGTCTCGGTTCGTTCTCAGAGATAAAAAGGAAACTGTGCATGGCCTGCCGAGCTGGGAGATGTCTCAGGGCTCTGTCTGCTGCCTCAGATGCTGAGCTGTGTCTGCTCGTTGGGTACCACACGAGTGCACAGTGCCAAGGGAGACAGTGACAAGCATTACTGCAGGATGTGTCCCTTCCAGCCACTCCAAAGGGCACAAGGAGTTCCAGAAGCTCCCAGGGCATTACAGTGGGAGGAATCTGTACTCCTGAGGGCTGGATAAAGGATTTCTGCTTTAGCTCAGCTCAGGAGTCTTTTGCGCAGACCAAAAGAAGATATTGTGTCCCACCCAAGCAGGCCTTTACCAATCTCTTATTTCAAGGCAAATCGGGAGTCAGCTGTGAAGGGGGAATATCTGGTGATCTGGAATTCAGTATGGCATGGAGAACTGAGACCTGGCTAGCCAGTAAGAAGCAGCACAGGGAAAACTAGCCCCAGCTTTCCAGGGCCAAATTCTATGGATTGTGACAGTGTGACAGCAGAAAGGACACAAACTCTTCCCCGCTGACTCCTCAGTCCACGTGGCTCTAAGATTCTTAACTACTTTCAGTTGGCCTATGAGCACAAGAATTATATCATGGTAAAGGAATTGCTAGACCAGAACTGCCGCCTCATGTGAAGTTATCTAAGTGTATCTCATGATATATTTTTATGCGCTGGTAATTATCATCCATACCCAGATTGCCCTACTTACGCTTTCCTCTTGCGTCGTTACTTGTTCATGCAGGAGTGTTTTCCCCGGGGGGTGTCATCAAATACATTATAAAACTAGAAAACACTGAATTCTGTTATAGAGAACATTTTGCTTTTTTTTTTTTTT
>VZRQ01007361.1:3117494-3232129 GCA_013397975.1 Machaerirhynchus nigripectus | reverse complement strand
TTTTTTTTTTTTTTTAATAACTCGCTTGTCTGCAATTAGCGTAAAGTACTTTATAATCAGAGGTTTCCTGGTGGAAGAGATCAAGTGGATTTGAACAGTCCCACTGTCCCAGGCAGAAGTTTCACCAGGGAAGATCACACCAAACAGCCCCATTCTGCTCAAAGCTGGCAGGATACAAGTGCCTGGCTCTGGAAGGTGCTCCCTGAACTGGGTAGAAGATGCAGATGTCAGAAGAGATGCTACCATTGAGAACAGAACCAGAAGGAAGCAGAAGACACCATGGGGGAGGAGATGGTCTGCTCTGGGCACCGCAGGTCCCTTAGGATCCAGGAGAGGCTGTTACCTGACTGGCAGCCCTGTGAAGGCTCTTGGGAGGCAGATGTGGTTTGTGCAGAGATGCTGCTGTTCTGTAGGTCTCTGCTCTGTCAGGATGCAGATCTGGAAACTCATTCCCAGCCACTAGCTTGGCTGGAGAGGGAAATGGGGCATGTGGGGACTCTGCAGAGACCAGTCCTGAGGCAAACAACACAGCTGGGAGCTGTCCCAAGGAGTGGCAGAGTGGGCAATCTCATTTTGCTGCACTTCTGGGCTGACAGGGTTTACTCACCAGGTTAATATCTCTGTCATGCAGCTGTGAGTCCAATCCAACATCTCCGTGGCATTCTCTCTATTCCTGGCCTCAGCATCCCTCTCCCCACATCTGCAGGTCTGTCTCATGGGAGAGAGACTTTTCACGAGGGCATGGAGTGACAGGACAAGGGGGAATGGCTGCACACTGACAGAGGGCCAGTTTGGATCAGAGACTGAGAAGAAATTCTTCCCTCTGAGGGTGGGGAGGCCCTGGCACAGGGTGCCCAGAGAAGCTGTGGCTGCCTCATCCCTGTAAGTGTCCAAGGCCAGGTTGGACAGGGTTTGGAACATCCCGGGCTAGTGGAAGGTGTCCCTGCCCATGGCAGGAGGTGGGACTGGATGAGTTTTAAGGTCTCTTCCAACCCAACCCATTCTGGGATTCTGTGACCACCCAGATGGCTGCACAGGGCTGCAATGGGTACACCAGCAGCTGAGAGACTGAAAAACAGTTCTCTGGGGTTGCGCACAAGTCCCTCTTTCAGTGGCTCTGTTGACTTGGTGTGTTGTGCGTGTGGTGCGTGTGGGAAGAAAGTCACCTAGAAATTTGTCCTAGAAGAAGCTGCTAATGAGCACTGGGGCCAGTGCAGCCTGGCTTGCTTCAGGAAGGTCTGATCTGGGATGAACATTGCAATTGGTCTTCAAGAAAGTTTCCCCATCAGGTGGAGAGCTGTTACGGGCTTTACTGGACAGCGGTGCCACAGTGAACAGCTGCAGCACCTTCTATCTCTCTGCTCTCCCTTGGGCCTCTCTGGACTGCTCTCTATAAGCTCCTTCTGTATTAGTGAATTCCATGGACTGGGTGCAGGTTGTTGGCAGAACTGGGGTCAGGAACCCGGAGATGAGAATGGATGAGGGTGTGTAAAGTCTGGGGAAAGCTCATTACCGACAGCAGACCCCGCTGGTTTGGCACACGCAGCCTTTGCCTTCACACCCTCCAGTAAATACCATGCCACTGGATGAGTTGGAAATCCTCCTCTGATTGCTTTTTCTTAGTCCAGTGCAGGTGTTAATTATGAGGCTAAGCAAACCCCCAGACATGGGAGGAGGATGTTCACCACTGGCTCTCCTGTAAGGGTTTTTCACTCATAAAAGGTGTCTGATCCACGCTGGGAGTTCTCACCTGTGGGAGGTACAGAGGGCAGAGAACAGCGCTTCTTGGCTTCCTACCCTAGCCTAGGAGGAAGAAGATGGCAGCAAGGCACTTGCCCGGGGTTTCTGACTGGGTGGGATCATTCAAGTTGTCCTAACCCATATGGGCTGGTGACATGCCAGACCCCCACCCCACAGCACTATGGAACTATGTAGGGAGAGTGTGAAGAGCTGCAGTGGGTGCTGGGACCACAGGCTGCTCCTCTGAATGAGATTGACTTGTTAGACACCCCTGTGGGTGACCTCTGAGGGATTTAGAAGGGGAAGGCACAAGGGGAAAAGACAGGAGAGGTGCCAGAAGAGATTCTGAAGTAAATTGGCTGGCACGGAGGGGAGATCATGATGTATAGAAAGGGATGTGACTGCACTTTTCTCGGGTTTCTGGACAGTAAATGGAGTGAACTGAAGGGGGCAAGCTTAGAGCTTGACTGCACAGTGTGAAGAGAAATCAAAGTCCTGAGTGGAGAAGGGGCCTGGGAAAAGCCTTCTAGGAGGAGGGGGAGAAACTTTTCACGGTGACTTGTGTAGTGGATGAGAGCCAAGGTTTTGAGGAGATGTTTAACTCATTTCCCATTTAATAATTGAAATTACTTTTTTTCAAATTTAAATTTTAGATTGTTCATATTTAGGTATCCAAGCCTTGGAGAATCTCTTTCCTTAGTTATTGCAAGCACCAAGGCCTGGGTTGTTTTCACCAAATCTCCCTTTCATGCCACCACCTGGAAACTTTGCTTCCCAAAACCCTTGCTGGAGATTCCCAGTGAGTCTAGAGCACCTTCATGCTCTGTTCCTAGCGACCTGGAATCTAACTTGGGCCCTGCACAGAAGACCCCTATCCATACCTGGATAGCTCCAGCTCTCCAAAGAGTCCAAATGTGTAACCATGGCTCTGCTCAGAGCGGACCCACAGCTTGGGGCTCTGGGACCTCAGCAGAGGTGCTGAGGGTGGGCTTTGGGCCCACATTAGAGGATGCTCTTGTACCAAGCAGAGCTGGTCTGATGCAGAATTGGCTCATTCTGTGTCTGGGGCATCACATGAACCTCAAGGTTGCAGTGCCACAAGATGTAAGGGGAGAACCCTGCCATGCTCCCTGCAGGAACAGGACCTTGTCCCTACAGCTGCTGACCTGAAGGAAAAGGATTTGCTGGTGCCTTCACTTACCACTGACAAGGCTTTTCAAGGCACCTGTTAAAGAGCATCTTTAACACCTCAAGAATTCCTTTAGTTCATAAATCTCTCCCTACAGAACCCATTAAAAAAAGGGAAAAACTACAAACAAGTAATTAGTGCTGAGGAGAGAGCTGTAAAACAGGGAAGGTCTAAGCTTAAGGCTGTGTTCTCTCCTTACCATGACAGAATTTTGCACCACCGGCCTCTAGTACAAGAGTCCCAAACTTCTGCAGGAGGATCCTAATGAATAGGTACAGCTGCTCATCCTCTACACACGAGTGCATTAAGATATTTTTATTGGATGATTGGGAAAATCCAGTCCTAAGCCACTGGAGGGCTAGGAAGGGATCTTGCTTCTATGGTCTGTGTGCAGGTAACTGGGATGGAAGTAGTGGGACAAAATCCAGTGGGAACCTGGCAGAGGAAAGAGAGGTCTCAGCGTGTCAATGACCGATGGAGGCATCACAGTGCTAATGGTTGTGTCTAATGTCTCTGCACACCTGGACCACGTTCAGCAGCGTATTTGGAGAGCAGAAAATGTATCCTGGCAACTTGCTTTATTTAGCTGCAGTGTGCAAACGTGAGGCTGCTCCTGCCTTTCGCTCCTCATATGTCAGCGTGACTTTGAAGTGACAGATCTCTCCAAGATATGGAAGTGTCAGCATGCCACGAGCAGCAGCCCAGAGCTCAGACGAAGCTGTGGGTGGTGATTTTTCTCAGCATGGGTTTATCTGACTGCAGAGAAACATTTCTTCCCTTGTTCAACACATGGTTTTGAAACAAGAGGCTGAGCATAATGTTATGGGAAATCCCCTCACAGACCTCTCCTATGCAGGTAATACTCTCTTCTCCTTTGTTTTTAAATCTCCTGTGCCAGAGGATTTTTCTGTCTTCCAGTGTCTCCTAACATCCGGTGTCTCCTAACAGTGCTGCCTGCAGTTATGAACACTCAGCTTTGCTACCCCAAGGTTACAAATTCTGTGCTTGGGGGTCCTTGCTCATGGAGACAAAGAGGTTTTTAGCCTCGCTGCTTTGGCCAGAGGGGGTGAAGAGCCAGACCTCCCCGACGAGCAGCTTTTGGGAGGCTTCCCCCCTCCCCAGGGCAGGAGCTGATGTTCACCCATCACTTGGACTCCGCTCGCGTGCGTGGGAGCCCCAGGCATGCTCCGCTCGCAAGGCAGGCTGGACGGGACATGCGCTTCCAGGCACAAGCTCCTGCTTGCTTCAAGGCACGGGAATGTTGCTCTTCGTGGAAATGGCCCTTCTTTGGTTTCCTAGCCCTCCCCTGGTGCTGTCACGCTGGCTGTCAGCTCCTCCCGGCCGGGCTGCTCGGAGGAGCCGCTGGAGGAGGCAGCCCGGGCAGCCTGGCACCGCGGCAGCCGGGCTGGCACTCGCTGTGCCAAGCGCTTTTGTCCCCACGGCTTGGGGAGGTGCTCTGATTTGTGCTCTCGGTCACTGACAGGTCTCAGCTGACAGCTCCCTCCTCCTTTTGTGAAAATTACTTGCAGAGCAGCTAGTTGAGACATGACAAAGTTTTGAAAGAGGGAATTTCGTTTCCCATACCGCTTCATGGGAAAGGTCACTGTTCCACCCCCGGTGCCACTCTGGGTGAACTAAACACACACAGCTGTGCTCGCTGCACGGGGAGGGAGCCTGGCACAGGGCAGGGGATGCAGGGCAGGGATGGGGTCGGGCTGGAANGGCACAGGGCAGGGGATGCAGGGCTGGGGACTCAGGACAGGTGGCACAGGGCAGGGGATGCAGGGCTGGGGACTCAGGACAGGTGGCACAGGGCAGGGGATGCAGGGCAGGGATGGGGTCGGGCTGGAACGCAGCTGGGCTGGTGCTGCTGCCTGACAGGGTGGGCCTTGTTTGGCAGCCCTGGGCAGGCCTCCAGCAGCACATCAGCCCTGTATGGCACTGTGCACCTCTGGAAAGGCTCTGGGCTAAATGGCACCAGATCCCCGTGGTGCCCTGCCTGAGTGTAATGAAGACTTCACTTGTACGGTATCTGAGTATCAACAAAGAGCCCTGAAGCTTCTCTCAGCATCTGAGAAGCATCTGAGAAGCTCACTCAGTATCTCCATAAGAGCACAGATGTTTTGAATGGTTGTAACCAAAGAGGGGAAATGGTCTCTGATGGTGTTTGACCCCCATACCTGGCTTGTTTCCTGAGTCTGTACCTGAGCAGAAGTCTGTCCGTGTAAATCACAAAGTGCCTTCAGCTTGCACTTGTAAACTGTTCCACTTGTGGGTAACTTGTGGGGCAGCTGGTCCTGCTCTGCCCCCCCCGTGACTCACAGTGAGCAGATCCTTGCTTTTCATGGCTGAACTGGCTGCCAGAGATCGATTGGACATAAATAGTTGTTACTCACAATGACTCAGTCTGGCATGGAGTGATGGCTGCAGCCTTGGGCTCAGTGGCCAGGTGGGAGGATTCCCCTTCTCCAGCAGAGGTGATCCCAGCAGGTATCCATGACATGGCCCGGGATGCTACAAGGGCATCCACCCAAGGCAGCAGAGAGGCTTTGAGCTGAGGTGCTTTCCAGCCAGAAGACCATTGCTTGAAACCCTGCTTGAGCAGGGAGGTTGGACCTGATGGCCCACTGTGGTCCCTTGCAACCTTCCCCATTCTGTGACTCTGTGATTCTGCCATTCTGCCACCCCTGGGTCTGGGGCAGGCCTGCTCCATTTGCTACCCTGCTTGGGGGAGGAGGGCTTTTTTCGTAGCTCCTGCCTCCACTGCAAACCTGCAGTGGCCACAGTGCCCCATGCTGGTTTTGGGCTTGCTGCTTTTTCTGATGGTGGCACCAAGAAAACCACGTTAACTCCAAAATATGTTTATCTGCCAAGCCCCATCCTCTAATACTCTGCTACAAGCCCGTGGTCTCTGGGATGGTGTGGGTTTGGGGCCCGTGGTGCCTTCATGCTCATTGTACTCAGAAGCCTCTAGATCCTGTTTGGCTGGAACATGGGGGATAACACCACAGACTCTGCTTGCAAATTTGGTTCAAATGGTTCTCGGATGCTCATGTGCTCACCACTGCTGGCTCCCTCTTGCTTGCAGTTGCTTTAGTTGCCTTAAAAGACAGCAGAAAATCCTCTGTGCGTTCCCAGTGGCACATTTTCCAGGCAAGGTGTGTCCAGACGGCTACTAGCCTTCTGTGAATGAAAACAAAGGGACCTGCTCCAACAGGAAGCAGATATTCTGGGAAGTCCCATTGATTCAAGGGAGGCTGATCTGAGACCTAGTCCCTGATGTGTTTGTATGTGTGTGCGTGTCCTTTGCGTGGTTCACTCTGTTGTCAAGGGGCAGGAGCTGAGCTGAGCATCAAGGCTTCAACACATCGAGTGTTAGTCGTGTCCCACAGCTGAATGCGATGAGAAATCTCTTTGTCTTGTGTGCCTTGATGATCCACAGTCAAGTGAAAACAGCTGTGTCTCGCTGGCTGATCCCAGCCCAGGTTACCCAAGGTGATTTCTGCCTTTCTGGTGTCGAGCAGCTTGGCTTCCCTTCTCGGGGAATTCTTGCAAGGAGGTGGAATGTGAACAAAGTGTAGCTTGGCCCCTTCAGCAAGACTGGAGCAAAGGGACCGCAGCGCTTGGAGAGCCGGTGAGTGCAAAGGGGATGTGGGTGAATCAGAGAGCTCTGCCCCGGATGTCAGGATTAGAAGTGACTTTTACGCAAAGGAGAGGATGACTCAGATATATTTGAATGATCAGTTAAAAATTGTTTTTTTCTTCCTTATCGAGTACTGGTGTTAAAACACAGCAGGGCTTTAATGCTGTCACTCCTTTGAGAGTTGTACAAGTATGCAGCCCATGCTACTGTTTTTTGTCCTTCTCACTGGAAAAATCTCTCAGTTTACATGTTTTTAGGACCTAGAGTTGTAAGAACTCCAAAGAATTCAGGTCTGAGACTGACACTGGTTTCCTCCAGGAGGAAAAGGCTTTGTTAAGACTTCTGAGCCAGAGTGGTGCAACTGGTGTCCTGATTTGGAGAGACAACTCCCAATGTGGAAAGGCTGCCCAGTGACTCTGCTGGGCATCTTGGGCTGGTGAAATTGCTCTTGTCATTGCTAGGCCTGGACAAATGAGATCAAAACCTGGGCATGTGACTCCATGCAGCCTTCTTTCTCGCTGAAACTTAGCACCGTTGAGTAAAGCAAATACCCTCAGAAAGGGTGTCTGCTTTGGACAGTGGAAGAGGGACAGAACCATAGAATCATGGAGTCAAATAATCACAGACTGGTTTGGGTTGGGAGAGACCTTAAAACTCATCTCATTCCAATCTATCTGCTGTGGACAGGGATGCCTTCCACTAGTCCAGGTTGGCCCTGAACATTTCCAGGGATGTGGCAGCCACAGCTTTTCTGGGCAACCTGTGCCAGAGCCTCTGCACCCTCACAGGGAAGAATTTCTTCCCGATATTTAATCCAGATGCCCTTGTCCATCCAGATGGAATGATCCAGCTGAGCTCTGCAGTGCAGGGCTGTGCTGGGGGGAGCTGGAGGAGTGATGCCCACTGGACTGGAGCAGGGCTTGGTGCTCTGAGCTGCCTGTCCCTGGTCACCCCTGCCCACACAAACCCAGGAGCAGAGGTCCATCGGCCACTGCCAGCCAAGTGGGAGCAGGATGGGAGGTGGCTGGGCAGAGCTGTGGGTATTGTCACTCAGGTGTAACGTTACAGAATTGTGTGGGCATCCTCACATCCCGCTGGGCATGTTTAGGCAGATGGCAAGTTCAACCAAAGACAAATGAAATTCCATAAGAACATATAAATCGCAGCACGATCCTCATAAAATGAGCTCAGCAGCGCTCATCAGAAATGCCCCGAACCCAGCTGTGCACGGCTGGTTACGTTTGGGTGTTGTGTTGGGAGCATTGCAGAAGACATTTTCTTGGAGGAGTCAGTGATCTTGAACGTGCCACGTATGCTCTACTGCGCCTCATCCTTGGGGCTCGGGAAACCTGTATGTTATTAACATAATCTGTAACTTATCATTCCTTCGGACAGGAAAACTGCATGTGGGTCAAGGGGTGAATGCAGTGATCCTGATCGGGAGCCAGTGTGCGTGGAGAGCCGGTGATCCGCGACGCAGTGACCCGCGCTGGGCTGTGCGGGTGCCCAGCGCGGCCCCGGGCTGGGCCGTGCCACGCAGACCCCGTGGCTGCGGGACAGGCACGGCCAGCTCCTGGGAACGGAGGAGCCCGTGGGCAGCTCCCGCGGGGAACCGCTGATCCCACGGCCTGCGGGGCCCCTGAACATCCCTCCAGTTTGGCAGTACACGCGGTGCATTGTTGTCTTGTAAGCAAACGTAACTCAGATGACCAAAAAGGAGATTCCCTCCAGGCACAGGATCTGTGCAGCCTTGTAGGAACATCCACCTGGGCTCTGTTGGATGATGCAGGAATGCAGGGCTCCCAGCATCTGAAGGGATGTCAGATTTACTCACTATCAGTATTTCTCTTTAATTCTATCTCATTAAAGCAGCTGTTCAATTAAGGGATTTACTGCTGGACTTTTCTTATTGAGCTTAAGACAGAGCCTGGCATCAGCTCTCCATCTCTCACCTGCCCTGGTGCAGAACAGGTTTTATAAGCCCCAAACATAGCTTTGCTATCAAGCCTAGAGGGTCAGCATGCACAGAGGGGTTGGGGGTGGCTCAGCTCTGGCTCTACAAGGTACGTGTGTCAGAGGATTTGGCCATGCAAATAGTGGAAAGTGAGACAAGTTTGAGTGAATTTGGGCCTGGCTTTGTGCTTTGCATAAAGTGAAGGTCATGTGGCTGGAGAAGGCATAGGACCAGGAGTGTTCGGCAGCCCAGGTGAGAGAGGACAGCCAAGTTATGGTTCCCTGCAGAAGGGAGAGGGAATGCTCTCCTGTTGTCTGCTGAACTGAGTGGGAGTTTCCAAACCTGATGGGAGGACAGATGGGACCCTTGCTAGCTGCAGGAAGTCCTCACTGGCACAAAGAAGGCTCTCAGAAAGGGGCTGTTCTCAGGATCTGTTCACTGCTTGTAACCCACGTTCCTGCTTGGGCCACACAGCCTGCCCGCCCTCCTGTGGGTGCAAATCCCTTGGGCCTCTTGTGGTATTCAGCAACTCCTCTGCCACTTCAGCCCTGCTTTGGTGGGCTGGGGGTTCAGTCTCAGTTACTGGAGCAGCTGAGAGCTTGTAACCAGCAGAGAGATGGAGTGAGGGGTCTGGGAGAGGTCTGGCCACCAAGCTGTCTGCAGCCACTCCTCGCTCTGTGTCACTCACACGCTCCCTCCCATCCCTGTGCCTGGAGAAATGGCACAGATGCAGAGAAGCAATTTAAAGCAACCCCTGGACAACCAACCAACCCCCACGTGCCCCAGACTTGTGGCAGTCACACCTGCAGCTCACAGCATGAATAAGAGTGTTCCAAACAGGCACCCAGGTCCTTACAGGTCCTAGAGAAATCAGCCTGCAGGACCCCTTAAGCCAGCATTGCCATACCTAGCTGGGGAAACATGAACTTCTGCTAGAGAAAGGCTCTGGTCATGCCCCAGCTGCCTGGGTAATGTGCTTTTGGCGTTGAGCTGAGGCTGAAAACGTCCTGGGGCTGCTGGTGTGAGCATCCATCCAGTGCTGCTGTTGCTCGTTAATTAGAGTTTGACCGGCTGGCTGCTCTCAGAGTGACTCTCCTGCTTGTTAGTAATTCCTTCTCTGTGGTGGTTCAGCTTCTTTTTGGTGTTTGAGGGCTGCCCTACAGAGAGAGCTGCTGGCAGCACCGCAAGTCAAGCTCGAGATGATTTACAAAAAGTTCCGTGTTGGATCTGTAGCTGATGAGGATTGAAAATGGATTGTTCTTCTGTCCTGTGCTAAACATAGTCTCTCTCAGCCAGACTTTCTAATTCTTCATTTGACTGCCCTTGGACACCATCCACCTTCACCACTCAGTGCACTGTGTGCTCTCAGTGTGGGATGTGGACATTTGACTCCCAGCAGGCCCACAGAGCTCTTGCACTGTCAGGCCAGCACACCCTGCTTCCCTTCCTGCCCTCCAGAGCACAGGCTGAGCTCTTCATAGGATCCTGGAGTGGTTTGGATTGCGATAGACTTTAGAGCTCACCTCATTCCAACCCCCTGCCATGGGCAGGGACACCTTCCACCAGCCCAGGTTGCTCCAAGCCCCATCCAACCTGGCCTGGAGCACTTTCAGTGATGGGGCAGCCACAGCTTCTCTGGGCAGCCTGTGCCAGGGCCTCACCACCCTCACAGGGAAGAATTTCCAATCTAAAAGCCCTTCATATACCTGCCTTCTCTGTGTGTGCTGTAAACACGCTGGATCTACACAGCCCCACTTGAAATCAGAGCTCGCTTGGAGCTCGTAGATATTCCCAGAATAAACCTGTGCACTGGTAACAGTACAGCTCTCCCCAGAAACTACTGCTGTTTCTCCAAGCTCTTTCCAGCAGCTGTGTCTCCAACCCCAGTGATCGACTCATGTAAAGCTTTTTTTAAGTCCGGTTTTCGGAGTCATCTTGTGCTGTAGTCGGAAGGAAGCCCAGGAGAGGTAACTTGTTCCTGTGGTGCTTTGGGGTGTCTGCAGCTCTGGGACATACACAGGTGATGAACTAGTGTGTGAACAGAGACCTAGGGCAGATAAATGGTTTTTGACTCTTGTGCTTTCAGTGGACGCAGCTTCCAAAATCTGACCCCCTCTGCTATGTCCTCTTCCAGAATATACTACAAACATTACCCCTGGCAATTGATTTACCCATTGTCATAACGGGTTTGATAAGGGGGGACTTTGCAATGACTCGTAGGATTTGAGATTCATTAGAAGGTCTCACTTTTTTGGGCAATGAAATAACCTTGATAGTAAAGCGCTTCAGAGGAGACAAAATCCTTAAGACTTCTGAGCATCACAGATTCCTTCATTCCCAGGGTTTTCAGAGAGCTGCAAACCCTGCAGGACAAAGGAAGGAACTGGCAAATTCCCAGTGCCACTCGAACCCTCACTGTTCAAACATTCCTTCTGCCCTTTGCCTGCCAGTGCTGAGCAATCCAGGGGCTCTTCAGGCCTTGGCTTCACAGAGGGTGGTGAGAGGGTGGCAGAAAGGCTCTCCCTTTTTAATTGGGACTTATGTAATAAATGGAAGTGGGTTTCCCACCCTTTGCCCAAGTAAGTTCATACTCAGAGAACAAGTGCATAACCTCTAGGAAGATGCTTTGGAAGACTTTGCTCTCCTATAGGGCTGGCCTGCACTGGGGAGCAATTAGATGTGTTCTTTATTGGTCTTTATTTCATAACCTCCCCTGACGACTGGTTCTCCAGTTTTGTTCTTCTTGCGTCCTCCAGCTGCTGTTGCAGCAAAGAATCGTGGTGTGACTGGCAAGTAGCACTTTTTCTCATGGTTTTCCCCTTCTCCTGGGGTTGATGAGTTTGTGGAAAGATTGAGCTTAGATCCTCATTCCCAGTGAATTCCCAGAGTGGTGGTTGAAAGGTGAAACCAAGTTGCATGAATTTTCCTGGCAGAAACCTGGGTAGAGTTTGTTCCTAACCTTGGTCAGAGCTGATCTTTGGCTTTGTAGGCTCAAAGCAGGAACTCGGCTTTCCGAAAGTGTTTATAAAGTACAAAATGAGTCCCACTGGGCTTTGCCCTGCACCAGCCTTCCAGAATTGCCTCCTCATAGGGATTAATGGAGATGATTCAGTGATACTGTCAGTAATGGTTCCAGCAGGACAATCTGGTTTAGCACCATCTGTGAAGAGGCAAAGATGTGAGTTTCTGAATGCTTTTGCAAAAAGACAAATAAATCAGCCTCTTGAAGCCAGCATATGCACTTGCTGTCTTGGTTTTGTAATGCTCTGTGCTTCTTTCTGTCCCCTGCTTGCTGTCACCAAGAGTTTAACTCAGCCTTTCAGCTTAAGAAAACTGTCTTGTTCTCCTTCCTGGTGACTAAACACAGAATGTTTGTTGTCAATATTTTAAAATATTTATCTACATAAACTGAAGTGGCCGGGCTGCTGAAGGCTGGGAATGCTGATTACAGCTACTGCAGCTCAACACCTTTGAAAACTGGGTTGTGCTGACGTGCTAAAGTGACACTGGCTTGGGGCTGGTCCCTGATGGAGACCAACACCCAAGATGCTTGACCACTGCAAAGGTGCTGGGGAAGGTCTGGCAGAACTGGGAGGGGAGTGCAGGCGCTGTGGCCCTCCTCTCCCTGAGACACTGCTGTGCATTGCGGCACTGGGGACAGGAGGCAATGTTTACCCATGTTTATATCTGCAGAACCCGTACAATTTTACGTAAGAATAAAATAAATATTGTTTGTTTGAACAACGCAGAATGTCTGTTATTCCGGGAATTTGGGGGGGTGGGCAGTGAAAAGTGCTGTGGTCAGTTTAAGTGGCTGGAGCTGTGTCTGGTCTATTTATTGTTGGATTGAATTACCCTGTGCATATCTGGACACGTTTTGGGATTATTTGTTTACCTGAGTGAATTCCTGTAATTTGATTGTACTTTCTGATAGGGGCAGATTTGTAGGTCTTCATCCTATCAGATCCTGTGGAGTGTTTTAGTGCTGGGCTGCTCATCTTAGCCTTATCTCAGCCTCTGGCCAGATGAAAGCCTTGAGAAAGCAGCTGATCAGTTCATCCTTTGAGATCCATTTGTCATTGCTTCCCTTTGTTTTGTGTGAGGGGGAATTTCCAATACATTTTCCTCATAAAAGAAGATGAGGGAGATATAAACCGGCAATGATCAAAACCTTCCCCACAAAGCGAAGCACCAAGGAAAGCCAAACTGGCTGGGAGAAAATATGAAATAGCTGGGCTGTGCAAGAGTCAAGACACAAGGAGCAATTTTCACCATACCACTTCATATGGCATTTTCTCACGTCCAGGTTTTCTGACTGGGACCCTCTGGGGACCCACGCCGTTCATTGGGATTGGGTTTGGGTTTGCCGCCATTGCTGATTTTGCAAAGGTTTCTAAGGTAATATACAATAACAAAGGTATTCAAAAATGACTTGTGAGGTTTGGGTTGTCTCTGCCCTGCTTCAAGACGAATCCAGTTTCCATATGTTGGTGGGGCTGGAGCAGATCTCCTCCCAGCGCAGAGTGGTAGGATGGTGAATCTCTTTGGAAACCCCAGCTCCAACACAGAATGTAGCCAAGGATGTCACTTGGACAAACACCTCCGCCTCTCATCCTGGAACTGGCAGAAGTGCTTGGGATGATGATAAAACATCCCTCACCCGTCTGGTGGACGATCTGTGCCAACGAATCATCTGCAGCAGATCTCATCCCACGGAGGGAACAGCTGCTTAGCAAGGGGCTGAGGGATGGACTGTGTGAAAGGACAGGTGAGAGGAGGCCTCTGTACACCCCGAGCAGCAGCACTCTGGGCTCACCTGCAGCTACAAAGGCAGGGATAAAGTGTGGGCAGAGAGGCAGGGAAAGGTGATGGCTCTGATTTTGTTCTGAGCTCACTGCGGGGGACGGGAACCAGCAGTGCTTAGACAGGCAGGAGTGTCTGCTCTCTGTGGAACCACTGGGGAGCCCGGTAGGGCTGGGAGCCCAGAGACAAGTGCTCTACACAGCACATAGATCTGTAGAGTTCCTGTTGTGTGGGTAGCTCCGAGGAGCAATCAGGAGACAGCATTTGGTCCTCAACCTTGTGTTTAGTCTCCATGGGTTCCTCCTTTGCTGATCACAGTTCAGTGCCCCGTGGGGTGAATGCATCACTTCATGCTGGTAAAAGGCTTTCTGCCACCACAAATGGCTCCCCAGCCCAAACTCTTCTCCTTGCTCTTCTGCTGCTGCAGCACCATGGAAATGACAGCTCTTTTCAGGGTTACAGGGATGAAGCCAGTGCCCAAGTCTGCACATGGAGTACCCGTGCATCCTAGTATTCCTCGCTTCCCAAAGCAGTGCTGTCATACCCTGTCACAGCTGCAAGCAATGGCAGAGAAGGGCCAGCTGCATTCATGAGGGAGTGGGGCAAGAATTAGGACTGCTTCAGTCAAGAGATCAGAAGGCAGACCTTAAATTCACAGACCTACTGAAAAGAGATGTGAGCGCAGTCTTTCAGTTCAGGAATGGCTGGATTGGGAATTCAGATATGTGGAGGAGCAAAAAAAGCTCTAAACCCAAGACATGAGAGCTGTTGCAGAGATGCCAACAAAGATCCAAGCCTTGTCTTGGTGTAAACTTGAGTGAATGCTAATTGGGTTAGGGAGTAAATTTGATTTAGAGGCTGGGATAGTGGGATGGAAAGGGGCCCACTCGTCTCAGGAAAGAGTTTTTGTGCAGACACCAGCTTTTTACTTCAGTGCCCTCCCACACATTTAAAGACTGGGTGTCCTGCAGAGCTTGGTGCAGCAGCAGGGTGGGAGGGTGCTGGCCAGGAGGGCACTCGGGCATAGGAAATGCCCATTTTGCCTTAGGGATGGGGCTGTTTACAAGCTGCCGGTGCTGGTGGATTGTTTCTTTAGGTCATGGCGTGCCAAGTATTGTTTAGTTTAATAGCCCTGTTAATAGGATTATATTTGCCTGCACTATTACGTGAGGGAAAATGATTCCTACTTTGAAAGGAAAAGACACTTCAGTAGCGATGTTGCAAGACACACATCTGTCGTCAGATGCTGCTACTGAGCTCAGATGTCTCTGGGCTAGAGCCAAGGCTCCTTCTCATGCTGCAGTGCCTGGGCTGGGGTGGGACACACGCACAGCACAGACCAGCCCGTCGGGAGCTCCGCACGCACAGCTGGTGCGAGCAGCGCTGGAGGTCTGTGCTCCCCGTGGAGCTGTCCCAGAGCAGGGAATGTCAGCTGGCACAACGAGGCTGCAGCCAGCAGGTGCCACGGCTGGGGTGGCACTGGTTGCCCAGGTAAAGCTAAGCCACTCCACACTGGTGACTCTGTGGTTCATGCAGTCTGTCAGGGCTCCTCCAGGGCACGAATTCACTGCTTGTTCTGGGAAGGTCCGTGGAGCACAGCTGGGGCTGTGGCGTAGTGCACAGCTCTCTAGCCTGAAGGCTGCCAGTCTTGTGCTCTCTGCCCATGTCTGCCAAGAACATCTCTGCTCATTTAAACGCCTGGCTCCATGTTTCTTCTGCTTTACTCCTGCTGCCACCCAAGCAGGGTCAGGCAGCTGCTGGCAAGTGAGAACTGTGACAACTTGACGTATGGGGTAGAAAGTGCAGTGAGCAGAATAAGAGCCTGGGAGAAGTGGTTTTCATTTGTGGAGCTCTAGAAATGTTTTCCCAGCAGACTCCCAAGCAGCTCAGCTGCTCACTGATGAATTCTGCCTTTCTGGGCTATCTGCAACAGGAATCAAACATGGGCTATTCCCCAGCAGGCAGCTAGAGGAGCAATGCGTCCTGGGACTTGGTCATTGATTTATGTCTAACCTTTGGAGCCGGAGAATGTGCGGAAGTCATTACCAGGTCTTCAGCAGAGGTGAGCCACTGGCAAACGTGTCTTCTCAGCATGAGATTGACCTGTTACTGCCTTTGTCCAGGAAGCCAAGAATGCCAGCCAGGAGGTACAAAAAACCCCCAACCAACAAATCTCACTGTATGTTGCACTGTTCAGCCTTACTCCATAAAAAGGAACTAACAAGCAGCACCCTGAGGGCTGGCAAGCAGCTGGTGTTTCTAGATGGGTGAGGGTCTGCCAGTTCCCAGAGAAGGGTAGGGCATGCAATTAAAGAGTGGAAAAACATATCCATGCCCCTTTTTCAAATGGCTTTTTTTCCTGGGAGTTGGGGAAGGGCAACAGGCAGAGATGCTTTTAAAGCCAAGCTCTTTTATCCTTCACAGTTACCCTGAACAGTCTCAGATGGGATCTTCACTGGGGTAAGTGGTCAAACACAGCAGTGCTGGAAGGGCACCCGTTGCCTGGGTGTGGGCACTCAAAACTGGCTTCCTTTTTGAAAATACTGAAACTGGGCTGTGGGGAAATTCAGATCTGTGCAATGCATAAATCTTCCATCTAGGCTAATGTGTGTGATTTTAATCTCCTTCCCACTGTCTTCCACCCAATATCGGAGTTTTTCCCAGCCCAAAAGTCCCTGGTGCTCCTTCTGTCCCTTCCAGTTACTCTGCTTGAGCCAGGAACCATAAGTGCTAGGTGGTTGTGTTCCTTGTGCCTTCCGAGGAGTTCTCCTGTCCTTCCTGGCCCTTCACCTGCTGAACTTTGTGTGGGAGAACGTCATCTTTGTGATTTTTCTCCTGGTGTTGCCTCATTTCCCTTTCCCTGGACTGTGAAATGGATTGCTTTGATAAAAAGCTGGGCAAGCCTGAAAAGTGTCACGAGCAGAGACCCCTGCCTCTCACCCTCCTTGTGCCACAGAGACCACGGCTGGGCGCTTCATTTCACTGTGCCATCCAAGCAGGCTGTGTCCCAGCCCCTTCCTGAAGAAAGGGACAGGTGTGTCTGGAGGATGATGTGAACCCGAGGTGGGGTCACCTCCCCTTTGGTGTGGCCAGCGTGGACTTTGCACCACCTTGGCTGCCTGGGATGACTCTGAGCTCACGTGTCCTGAGGACGCCCATCATCCTTTGCCTTTCCTCCTGGTTCCCAGCTGCCAGGCTCTGCCCTATGGCTTTATGTGGCACAGGCTCGAGGTGGAGAGTGACTGCTACACAGGACATCCTGTGAGAAGAATTCAGTCGGGAAGCACAAGTCCTGGACCTGGCAGATGATGCGAGGGGGTTCTGAGGTCTGTGCTCTGTGGCCTGGCCACTCTGTCCCAGATGCTGGGACAAGGACATGAGAGGCAGGAAGGGCTGGTGACTGGAGGGAGATGGATTGGAGGAACACCAAAGGCATGGGGGGTGCAGGGAGTGGGGAATGTCTGTCTGGCTCCATCCTGCTGCCCTGCTCCATTTGACTCCATTTGAAAGAGCCAAGAGGGACAGGGACTGCTCTGAGCTGTGTCCTGTCACCCCCTGCCTCTGAGCCATGGGAATCTAGCTCGTGGATTGGGACACTGAGGGGACACATGGGAGTCTGTGTTTCTCTGTGTGACATGTGATGTCTCAGAGCAGGATGGGCCCTTGGGTTATTTACCTGGCCAACTTCGTCATCTGCACTGAATTTGCCTTTTAAACTGCCAGTGTACCTTTGGGGAGCTCAGAGGACAGTGCTGAGAGGTGGAATTGCTCCAAGCTTTATGCCTTAGCTGAGAAGAGAAGCAGAACGTCTTGGCCATGCTCTGCACAGAGGCAGATGGGACAGGCATCTCCACTGCTCACGGGCCAAATCGTTCAGGGTCGAATGATGGCCAGAGAAGGTCATTATTGTTTTGTTGTGGCACAAGAGGCAGAAGAACCACTCCGTTGTGTTAGACCAAAGAATTGCAGGCAGAGTCCTAAAACAGAGACTCCGACTGGCAGTGGTGGAAAGGGAAAGAATTTTCTCCCCACAAATGGGGAGAGGTATGGGATCAAATCTGCTGTTTTGCCAGAAATTCTGCCATGTCTGCTTGTGTGCTTTATAGAGGAAGGTACTAATTTCTGTGTACACTCACCTGAGTTAACAGAAATCTCTGAGATGAAGAAGAGGCTCTTTCATCAGGATAGTGGGTATTTAACACCATACAGAGGTGCAAACACTGCCCTGTACGCTCTGAATCCCTCATGTGCCAGTCTGTTTCACCACTAGTCCTTTTGCAACATTTTTCCACTACGTGAGCACTTGAATCATGTATTTGGTGCATCATAGCATTTCACTTGAGACCCTGGCCATCTCCCTAGGGTTCCCTCCTGCTTCCTCCGATTTTTTCTGCGCTCAGGGAGGTGTCCTGCAAAGGGCTCCATCATGAAACTTCCCTTGGGGCTGAATGAGGCCACTGGAGGTGGGACAGACTTGTCAACCAGCTTATTTTTCGCCAGTGCTATCAAAGTCGGCTTGTCAGCAAGGGCTGAACAAGGTTGGCCAGGCTTTGAGGTGCCTCCTACAGTTTCAGATTTTGCATTTGCCAGATTCGTAGGTTGTCATTAATGGGGCTGTTTGGTGGTTAGGGAACTGCTGGGACTTGCGACCTTGCCTTGCCCAGCACACGGGCATCTGGAGCAGGAGGGATGCCAAAGCGCTCCATTATATAATGCAGGTTTATATCTATATAAAAATGATAGCTGCAGGGAGCCAGCGCGAGTCCCCTGGTGGGACTGCAAAAGCAGATACCTTATGTGTGCTCAGGTTTCTCTCTCTTCACCAGTGCCCCCACCTGTGCTGGTCAGACCCAAGCCCACAGCCACATGTGCGTGACCGTGGCCATCACATCTGGGCTGCTGTGTGGACAGAATGCAGATCGTAACGCATGACCTGCGTCAGAGCCTGATCTTTCCTCCTGTAAACTATTCAGCTGATGTTTATAAATGTATTTGTAACCTTTAGCTGGTAAGATCAGCTAAGAAACATTTTACAAACAGGAAGGAATATCTGGTTCTTCGGTGGATTTATTTGCACTGCATAATTTGTCCAGGTGTGTCTGTGAATGGTCTCCTGGCCTGAGAACCCAAGATACATCTGCCTTTGGATGAGTCCTAAGAAGTTAATTGACACAGCATTCCAGAAAAAAACTCCTTTCGTTTTGTGGTTTGCTATGAGAAGGATTTTTCTCAGCTTTAATATCTGCAGGGGGTAGTTACAAAAGCAGCTGTTCTGTCATTAAAGGAGGATGGAGGAGTCCTGTCTGACTGAGCAGCATATTCATTCTCCTCCATTAACTCTCTGCTGAGATCTACAGCTGAGCTGACCAAATGGTGTCAAAGTGGGGTGTTTTTTGGTGTATTCTCCTCTCCTCTTTTTGTGAAGTCTTATCAACTCTTGGCTTCCAATGAAGAAGACAGAATACTAAAAGAAGAGACTGCTTTATGAAATGTCTAGACTTAATGAAAGCAGAGAGCACCAGGCCTCTCGTGGGAGAACCCCCTTCAGAAATATCTAGAGAAAGATGGTTAGAATTAAATTTTATGGGGACATTTAAATTCTCTTGTGGAATACCAGGCCAGAGATAAACCCACGTGAAGCTCAATAACACGTTTGGTCTATTACCACGACCGACAGTTGTAACAGTTCTCATTGCAGTTCTCATTGTGCCTGTGGCCCAAGTCAAACCAGCCAAAAGCTGTACTGGAAATTCAGAATGGAAATGAAGCATGACATAAGTTTTCTCAGGATATCACCTTTAGTCAGGCTGCCCATGGCTCACAGCTTTGCAGTAAACTCCAATGTATTCTTGAAAGATCCCTTCTGTCTTTTCTGAGCCTTTTCCCTGGGTTGCTGCTAAGGGCTCATGGTCAGCTTGGGACTGTGGCCACGAGCTCTGTTCTGCTGCAGATCTCTGGGGGTGAGGGAGCAATCCAGGTCACACAGGTGCTGTGGTGGCACAGGGGAAGGGGCCCAAGATGTGTTATGTGCCAGCTGACCACCAAGACTTGCTACAGCTGCTCTGGGGTGTCACCATCCCCGTCCTGTTGTGCTCTGCCAACCTGTTGTGGAGGTGTGGTGCACAGGGCACAGCCACAGCAGCCGTAGGGCTGCTCCCACAGACCCCCAAGGAAGGGAGATTGTGATGGAGGCAGCTGGAGCGTGATGAGTCAGGGACATGAGATGAAGCAGCTGCAGGGTTTTGCGTGGAATTTCATCCCAATGTGTCTGGTGTCACTTGGCTTCTCCTGGATTTGGCTTGCCAAGGAGCTGTGGTGGGATCTCAAGTGCCTAGAGATAACTTAGGTGCTGCTGAGCCAGCTGTGAGTCCTCCTGGGAGACAAGGTGCACAGTGTGGACGTGCTGCTGGCAGCTGTGTTCCCTCCTGGAAGAGTCAGCCCCCCGAGCTGGGCTGTGCCCTCAGGCTTGGTGTGTGCCAGGGCGTGGGTGTCAAAGGACCAGGCTGACTGCTCGGAGCTGGGGGAAGGAAAACGTGTGGGAGAAGCATCAGCAAGGTGAAGAGAAACCGAAAATCCAGCGCTGGGAAATGGCAGAGAGGATAGTCAGGGACAGGGATAGGTCAGGAAGGGAAGCTGACCCAATGGACAGAAACCAAAGTCCAACCCAACCATTACCACCAAGCCTAAACACCCCCTGGCCCATCCTAAATTGTCCCTCAGCTCCGAGGGAGGGACCCTGCTCACACTGAGGGTTTGTGTTTGCCGCAGTGAGACAGAGGTAGGTCCTTCAGGCAATGTTAGCTGTTGGGAAGGCCCTGGCTGGTGTCCCTGCCCACAGGGATGCCTGGTGCTGCCGCGTGAGTGCAGCCTCCCACTGCCCTGCACTCCTGGGCCTTTGGGGGTCTCATGGTTTCCTTTGAGGAATGAGGTATTTTAGGGATATGCTGGCACAAAGTGCTGCTGCTCAGCAGTGCTGTTTCTAGTCCCATCCAGAGCACAGCTGCTGGGTCTGGGGCTCTCCCCCTTCCCATGGTGGTGCTGACACAAGGCAAGGCTCTGAATTTTTAGGAAGTCATATGGTGGCTGCCCTGGTGTCCCTCTAATTGCTGGTGTCTGCAGAGAGGGAAATTCCCTGAAATGCTTCTTCTCAGGCCAGGGAGATCTCCTGACATGTCTTGAGCTCCCTCCAGCCCCGTTGCTGACTCACACCAGACTGGCCTGGCTTTCCACAGCCATCTCCCACCTCCAGCACAGCCCTAGAGGAGCCACCATCCCAGGCACCTTTGTGCCGGGTCCAGAACCTCCCCAGCCTGCCCCAAATGCTGTGTCCCCACTCACCAGTGGCTCATGTCAGCTATGACACCTTGAATCATCTGGCCAGCAGGATGTCCAGCCAAGTTTGTGGCACATTAGCCTTTCTCTAGGTCTGGACTGGGGAGGTCTGGTGCTGCCCTGGGTCACTGCGATGTGAGGAAGACATTAGGCTCTTAGGGAGTGTCCAAAGGAGGGCGGTGAAGATGGTGAAGGGCTGGAGTGGAAGCGGTATGGGAGGCGGCTTAGGAGGGCAGTGAAGATGGTGAAGGTCTGGAGGGGAAGCTGTATGAGAGGCGGCTGAGGAGGGCACTTGATCCGTTCAGCCTGGAAAGGAGGAGACTGAGGGGAGACCTCAATGCAGTCTACAATTTCCTTGTGAGGGGAAGAGGAGAAACACTGATCTCTCTTCTCAGCTGACCAGTGACAGGACCCGAGGCTGGAGCTGTGTCAGGAGAATTTTGTGTTGGCTATCAGGGAAAGGTTCTTCCCCCAGAGGGTGGTCAGGCACCGAACAGGCTCCCCAGGGCAGCGGTCACAGCCCCAAGGCTGCCAGGCAACGCTCTCAGGCACATGGTGGGATTGTTGGGGGAGTCCTGTGCAGGGCCAGGAGCTGGATTTACTGATCCTTGTGGGTCCCTTCCAGGCCAGGATATTCCACGACTCTGTGGTTCTGTGAATGTCGCTACCCACACCAGGCAGGGGACGGTGGTGGCACCCACGGCGTAGGCTCCTTCTCTCTGGAGGGGGCTGCTCTGAGTCCAGACCCGTGGCATGCCTGTGGCAGGAAGCTGAGTCTGAAGCACAGGCTTTAGCTGGTGTGTAATTGCTCAGACAGCTGAGCCTGGCACCCGGCAGAGATCCGGGATGAGCACAGAGCCTGCCTGTCTCCTTGCGGGATGGGCTGAGCAGCGCAGAGCCAGCGGCACCTCCCCATGGCACAGGGTGAGGTGTGCGACCCCGCGGGCACCCAGCCTGGGACAGCTCACTGCCCTCTGCTCCGCTCCTGGGGTGCCGACAGCCTGGCTCCCCCCCGGGAACGGGCACAGGGCAGGGAGAGGCTCCAGAGCAAAGGCACCTTCCCTGACCTGAGCCAGCCTGGAGACAGAGCTCGATCTGCTCCTGGCCAGAAAGGAGGGAGCAGTTGAGAAAATGAATACAGTATTTGCAAGGACTTCAGGAATTGTTCCCTTGTTAATAGAACTGCAATTTGTGGAAATATGATGGAGGGTGAAGGTCTGCAAATACTTAGAGGAATAATGAGCATTGTAAGCAACAAGCACCACAGGGGAGTATGAGAAATAGATTGTACCAGACAGGCCATTTCTGCATAATTACACAATTAGTGGACTGGGGAAGACAGCGGATAACCCTTCGCAGTGTGCTGTGGTGCGGCGCAGACCGTGCTGGAGACTGGAGCACCAATTAGCTGGGATAGCTCGCAATACGCGGGGAGGCTTGATGGAGGGAGGAGCGGCCGTGCTGAGCACTGGTCTGGCACGGGAGAAAGGGCAGACGCTGCCCGGGCGAGTGGTCACTCCCCCCCGGGTAACGTGGTGGTGATAACAGGGGCACGGGCGTGGAAAACCCCCACGCTGGGCTCTCCAAAGGCGCAGCGCAAAGGAGGGGAGAGAGCAGGGAATAAATGTCGGGAGCGGTTTGACAGTGAGCAGAAAAGGATGATTTTGGTAATAGTCTGCAAGAAACACAGCTCATACCTTTGGGCAACAACAATTACAGGCAGAATTATGTAATGAGAAGGCGCTGCTTGGGAAGCTGTAATTTGGAGAGAGCCCTGGCTGCGTGAGCAGATCACAAGAGCTCAGTGGTCTGAGCTCTCTGCTCCAGGCACCCCTGGGCAGAGGTGGCGGTCGGTGGCATCTCCCTGGGCCAGCTGTGGCCCCGGCTGTGCCATAGTGAACAAGGCAGAGGTGAACTGGCAGCGACCCCAAAAGACAGCGGTGAGGGGTGGGAGGCCTTCCTTCGGCCCGGAGGAACCGAATACATGGAGTGGCTGTGAGAAGAGGGAGGGAATCAAAGTCTGGAGACGGCTCCTGTTGTGCTCTGTGCCCTCACACCTGCACAAGAGGCAGCATGTTGGGGAGGACAAAAATAATAGCGCAGATCTGCTGCTGTTTCTTCCCTGCTGCAGAGTCAAAATCATTCCCCCGGGCTCTTCTGTCTCTGGATTAGAGGAGTTATGCGAAGAAAGTGCTCTCTGCATTGCCCCGATCCTAAGGCAGCCTGGAGCAAGGCACGGATTTCCCCCCACCCCCACTCTTGGTCGGACAGACGGCTGCCGGGAATCCGTGCGGGCTGATCTCACCTGCCTGAGTAGCTGGTGCTGTCAAATCAGGCTTTTTCATACTGAATTATTTCTGGGAATCACCAGGGACTCCCCTCTCCACCTCCTTCCCCACACATCCTGGAGGAATCCCCTCCGCAGCTTGTTTTCTGTGCCGGCATCAGCTGGCTTCCCTGGTTCCTGCCCGGGGAGAGAATGCCGCTGTTCTCACGGCTGCCGGAGCTCCCTCTTTCCCTTCTCCCATGGGCAGAGACAACAGCAGATGCTTTCCCTGCCCATCGCTCTCCCTGGAGCATGAGGAGCAGGGCTGGCAGCCGTGGCCCTGCTCTGCTGCTGTCCCCTGGCCACCCAAAGCACGGAGTGTCACGGACAGCCGGGGTGTCAGTGCCAGCAGAGCCCGCCCGGGGGGAGCACAGTTCGCAGTGCTGTGTGGGGAGGTGATGGGAACGCCAGCACCTTCCTTGAACAGGGTCTTGGATGTCTCCTGGTCTGGGCCTGGAAAGGATAGAGTTAATTTTCTTCACAGTGGCTGATAATTGCCGTGTTTCAGCGCTTTTTTTGATCAAAACAACACCAACAACACCCTAAGATTCTAACTTTTGTTTGAGTAGATTTGGGGCCATGCAATAGGTTGGGAGGGACACAAGCAGGCAGATGACCTGACCACAGGGACATTCCCTGCACGCAGAGATACTCCACACCATTCAGCAGCATGCGTGGCAATAAATGGGTTAACCATCTGCTTGGGAGCTGGCCGGGCACCGTGTACTCATGGAAGGGGATGAGTGATTGCGTTTGCATCACTTTTTTTGTTTTGTTTTCTTCTCTTCTACTCATCCTTCAGTTATAAAACAGTTATTATTTTTTATTTTTATCCTGACCCCCAGTTTTCTTTCTTTTATTCTTCCTTTTCTCTTCCCTTATCCCATTGGGGGTAGAAAGGAGTGAGCCAGCAGCTGTGTGATGCTTTGCTGCCCACCGGGGTTAACCCACAGCATCTCCTCCATGGATTCAAATGCAGCACATCCAATTACTCTGCTGCTTCAGGCACATTTTTACCAGGCAAATACAACACAGAACAACACATGCCCTGCGTAATGTACTCATCTGTCTGATCGTGCTCTCCACCCACAACGTTGCAGTGAGTGATGCTGTATCTGCTTTTCTTGGTCTTTTAAGGTCCTGGAAGAGGCTTCTGGGAAAGAACCTTCCTTTGGGTAGAGATGCAATCACAAATTGCTTTTTTAAACATTTCTGTGAGGCAGAGCTCAGGTGTTCTGGTCGATATCCTTGCAGAGGCTTTCCAAGATGCAGGTGTGTCACTGGTGGGACCTTGCAGCTGCACTCTCTGGTGCTTGCACAGAACCAGAAGCAAGCTGGACCCAGGATGAGGTGAGCCCTTCCTTTATGGACCCTCATGGGCTCTTACACATCTGGGATCTCCTACATGCAGCTTCTTGCCCAAGTTCAGATCTCTGGAAACTACAGGAGCAGCTTCTGATTATTTTTGCTCCTGTGGTCTCGGTTCCTCCTGTCCGACGTTTATCCCATCCAAGTTCTCTTCTGAATGGGGGAACTAACACAAAATACGTTCCTTTTCCGTCCTTGGCCATGTGGCTGTGATTTGGGATGCATTTTGTCCTGCAGACATCCCGTGGGTCTGGGCAGCAGCTGTGGGTGTAGGTGTGGGGAGCCGATGGCTGTTTGGGACAGGGAGGGGTGATGCTGGCTCAGAGTGGTTGCAGGGTTGTAGGGTACCTCCTTGCAGACCTCTCCAGGCTGTGCGTGGGTCTGGCACAGTGCTCAGCCACTCTCTGATCCACTCAGATAAGCAGCTGAGGTGTCAGAGTGCCCCTCGCACGGGCGCTGCCTCCACTTCCACTCCTCCGGCTCCAGACTGACCCTGCGAGCAGGCAAAGGGCTGAGCTGGAGAGGCTTCATGCTATCACTTAAATATAAACATTCCTAAAAGCAACTTTCCCATTTCTTTGTGGGAGGCTATAACCTGCTGGGGCCTTCAGCACTTTAGCAGAGTTGCCTTTAGAGAAAAAGAGACCATAAGAATTCATGGAATTTTCCACAAAACTTCCTAGCCTTTTCTGGCCGGACCGAGTTGGGAGGCTTAGGATGGAGGCATGAATGGAGAATGCCCTGTTCATTGATTTCACGTGGAAATTGCTGCTGTTTGCAGGGGTAGGAGGAGGAAATAAAGAGGAATATTTAGAGGAAATGGCAGGTGTCTCTTGCTGGGATGAGAAACATCCAGGAGGATTTCAGGGGTGCTGAGGGCTGGGGTGGGGGGCTCAGCAAGGAGCTGAATTCTGCTTTTAAGGTGTCTGGGCTGGCTCATGGACACAGACACAGTAACTTAACTGGAGCTGTCCCAGACTGATGAGTGAGTTTGTGCCAGT
Organism: Machaerirhynchus nigripectus; assembly: GCA_013397975.1. NCBI lineage: Eukaryota > Metazoa > Chordata > Aves > Passeriformes > Dicruridae > Machaerirhynchus > Machaerirhynchus nigripectus. The sequence continues at coordinate 3,206,773 of VZRQ01007361.1, read as the reverse complement.
TCACAGCAGGGCTGTTCTGAGCAGCCTCAGAAGCTCTGTTTGTGAGACGGAGAGGGCAGGTCTGTGATTTAAAGCCCGGAACTGAAGCCCATCAGCTGAGCCTGCTCACACACAAGCCCTCAGTGCTGCCCTTCCGAAGCAAGGATGGATCCTCAGTCCAAGCTCAGCATGGACTGTGTGTCACGGCTGTGATGGGCCACGAGCACCCACGGTCACGAGGAATGACTGACCTGCCAGCTGTGGGAGGGCACCCCGACATCAAAGGGCACCTTTGTGTGACCAAAGAGCGCCCACAGAGAATCCCCACAGTGCCCATCTTCTCCAGCAGTGGAGCCTGGTGTGGCCCCCCTTCTCACCCACATAGAGCAGTTGCAAATAAGGGCTGGGGTTTCTCTCAGCTGGCAGTGACTCTGCTGACATCAGAGTCCAAGAGATGGGCTTGCTGAATGTGTCAGCAGTGGGTTGAGGACACCTTCAGGAGGTGCTTCCCTGTCTTTCTGCCTGCTTGCAGACATAAATTCAGCTGGGCTTCAATAAGATTTGGTAAAACGTGCTCACTTTTGTGAGCAAAACCCTGTATGGTTTTAAGACATAACTGCTATGTGATAAATCCTATCAGAATGAGGATTTGACTCCTTAAGGATGAAAAAGAAAAGAAGATGCCATGTGAAATATCCTACTTGGGCTGGCTGGGTCAGGTCTCTATCAAGCATCCACAAGACCTGTCCCCTTTCAGAGCTGTCTTTGCACGTGCAGTGGGTGTGAGGCTGCATTTGGGAAAATGCAGATGGGAAACTGAGAATGGCAAAAATGCCATTTGTGCAACGCAGGGATATCAGATGATGCTCGAATGGAGCTTTGTTGTCCCTATTGGACAGATAAATACCTGTACTTGCTGAGGGGTTTTCTCTTTTCCTTCATGGCAACAAAAGCTGTGGCAGCAAGAGCTGCAAAAAGAAGGATGGCATTTTTAGCTTAAAAATACCTTCCTCAGCTTGTCAGTGCCAGCAGACAAACCTACCTCACAGCCTGTGTCGTGCAGGTGGCCCAGCAAGTGCCACTGTCTTGTATTCTGGCAGGAGATACTCGCGAGGGGGTAACCCCCAGGGTCTGATTCTTACCCTAGTCCTGGAGGAGCTGTCTGAGCAGCAGTGGCACGAGGGCTTTGCAGTGGGTTTGCCTCAGGAGCCTCAGCTTTGCTGCTTTCCCGACGCCGTAGCCTTTTTGCCAAGCCTGCTGTGCCTCGTGGGGACAGGGTCACAGAGCAGTGGTGTCCAGCAGACTGCACTGATAAGCCAAAGGGATGCTGACAGGTACAGTCCTGCTGTGCCTTCCTTTATCCTACATCTCCAGAAATAACATGCAAGTATTTCTGGCTACCTCCAATTTTGGGTCAGCTCCACCATTAAGAAGGAGCTGGCTGTTCCAGGACAGCCCTTGGAATGGGACAGAGAGGTTCCCCAGAAGCTGATGGCCACCTCCTGGTGATGGCAGTGAAGGCAGAGTTAAGCCAACACTGGAAGACTGTGAGACTGCCACGATTTAAAATGGGTCATTGTGCTCCCAAGATTGCTGCTGTAAATACAGCCACAGACGCGTGCGGAGCGTGCGCGCCTGACTTCGCTCCTGAAATTTGGAGTCTGCAGGAGCTGCAACGGGCTTGCCGTCTGGGTTTCAGCTAATATCAAGGAGCAGTGATGGCTCAGAGCTTTTTTATTAATCCCCATCAGGCCGGGAGGTGTTGTATTAATCTCTTTCCAGATGCAAAGCTCGCTGTTTTTCCCTGGAGAGCACACTGCTGTTCCGCATGGGAGCAGTGCCTTCTATCCGCCCAGAAAAGGAGCCAGAGTGCAGAGCAGCAGCGTCGCTCTTCTCCACGGACTCCATTCTCCACCGAGCTGATCTGGGATTTTTGTTTGAAGAAGTAATTCTACAGCATCTGATGGCCATGGATACTATGTAGGGGAAGAGGTAGGGAGGTTCTCTTCTGCCTGATCTCTGTTCTGATTGCCAGGGGATTATAATGATCCCAACTTGTTGGGTTTGCATATAGGCAAATCCTAATGAGGGTAAGGATTCTTTGCCTGGCAAACTCACCCTACTGCTCCGAATGCTGGATTTCGTGCAAGAATTATCTGTGCTTAAGAGGTATGGCTCAGTCTCTTATATAATTACATCCCTCCTCCCCTTCGAGCTTACAGCTGTACAGGAATTGCAAAGACTGAGAAACCCATGTGTTGATGGTGGTTTAGGTTATAACTCTCCACGAGGCTGTTTAAAGCAATAAACATTAAAAGCTATTTTAGAATGAAATATTAAGTGACTTTTGAGAGCACAGCCATTAAAATACGCACCGACCACCAGATGAGGCACCTGGGGACACCAAGCTGGAACCCGCTTGCCATTGGCAGGTTTTATTCTATCGGGGCAGCCACAGGAGGACTGGAGGCGTGTGCTGGATGTAGCTCCTGTGTGTGGGTGTTGGGATTGCTCAGGAGAGAGCGTATTCCGTAGGATCCATGCTAAACCTGGATCTGGAGGGGCGGATCCCTACCCTGGGACAGGGGCCAGCCCGTTGGATGAGGTATCAAGGTGTACAAGATGTACACCTGCCAAGGTAAAAATTAATCTGCGTGTAATATTCCTCACCTGTCACAGGTGAGACTGGGACTGCGCCAAGGTGCAGAAACAGCCACGTTGGGTGTTGCTGGTGCTGCTTCTTCCCATCACACATCCCAGGCTGCTCAGGATGGTGGGGCCAAGCCATACACTGCCACTTCTTCCTCTTAGACTTAGATTTTCATTTTCTGATGCTGATGATGGGCTGTGCACAGCTTCACCCTCTGTTCAGCAGTAGGGAATCTTTGGTTATTCATTCATTTGGAAAAAGGAGGGAAGAAAAGGTAGGGCATCATCTTAGCTGCACTTGTTACCTTTAAAAACCTCTGCTAAACACAAGGACTTTGGAAAGATGATCCCAAGAACACGCAGACCTTGTGTCTTTAACAGGCATGGAAGCACTGATTTGCTGGAGTGGAGGAAGAGCTATAGTTTGTCTTCAGAAATGGTGGGGAGGAGCTTAAAAATACAGTCTTCATGTGAAGGAACTTGTGGGAAAAGACACTTCAGGATGAAACCATAATTGCAAAAGAAAGGAGGGAGGGAAATGTGTTTTTATGAGACACATCCATCCGGGACACACATGCTGGCAAGGCAGCTGTCCCTAGGAGTAAAATATCCAGGTCGCTCAAAGGTCAGCAGATTTAACACCAAAACCAAGAGAACTGGGTTTTGGCCTCATTATGCCTGGTAAATGCTGCCTTATGGATTTGGGTGGCTGTGTTAATCCCTCGTGGTTGGCCTGGGGACAGTGCCCATGAGGGGTTTCCATTCATACAAGATATGAGATGGGAGCTCTGATCATACACGTGTGAAACGCTCCTGAGGATTCCAAGGAACTGATTTCCCAAGGCTGAGGAAAACTGGGTGAAATTGGTCGGGTGTCAAAACATTCTCAAGAAAATGAGCAGAACTGGGAGCTCTTTGAGCAGAGGCCAGGAAAGCTGAGATTTCAGTCACAAATAAGGACAAGGTTTAGCCCATAGATGCCCTATCTTGGTAGCCCTGAAAGCCACAACTGCAAGCAATAAGAAGATGAACAAATCCAATAAAGGGAAAAATAGGTAGCAACCCACGTACACCTGGAATTATGATGTGTAGACAACAAGCTTAAAAACATCTGGAGGGAAATCGCCTATCAAGTAGAGCTCAAGTACAGAATTACAGCCCTTTACAAACATATTAGCTAAGAGAAATATGGTAATGTGCCAAACACTGGAATAACCATGTGGGAATCATCATTCATAATGACCCAGAAGACACTAATGGGTCAGCAACCACTATTACCTTGCTTTTGGAAAAGAAACAGTGTAATGGACTACTGCTGTCCTGTGACAAGGAAACGTGGAGGGCTCTGAGAAGAGAAGGCTTCAGAGAGACCTTATAGAATCCTGCCAGTACCTAAAGGGGCTTACAGGAGAGCTGGAGAGGGACTATTCACAAGGACATATAGTGAGAGGGGAAGGGGAATGGCCTTAGGCTGAAGCAGGGTAGGTTTAGATTAGCTACTAGGAAGAAATTCTTCCCTGTGAGGGTGCTGAGGCTCTGGCACAGGGTGCCCAGAGAAGCTGTGGCTGTCCCATTCCTGGCAGTGTCCAAGGCCATGTTGGACAGGGCTTGGAGCAACCTGGGATAGTGGGAGGTGTCCCAGCTGTCCCTGGCAGGGGTGGAATGACATGAGTTTTAAGGTCCTTTCCAACCATAACCATTCTATGGTTCTAGGTCAAAACAATGTATATTAGGCTCCAAGTCAGCCAACTTGGGAGATTTTATGTCATAGTTCAGAGCAGGTTTGCTCAGGTGCTGTCTGGTGGTCACATCTCAGCTTCCCATCAGGCTGTGCCCCAGGGCTCAGTGCTGATGTCTCTGCTCTAGCTGCAAGAGGAGCGTTGGAAGGTCTCCCTTGCCCCTCACGTACAGGTGAAGGAGTGAGGGACTAGCACGTACCAGAAAGCCAGTGCTGGCAGGAGGTCACTGCTCCATGAGGTGATTCTGTGACATCATCGTCACCAGCAACCTGGAGGTGAAAATTCTCATAAAATCAGCAAGAGAGAGGCTGGTGGGGTCTCAAGGGTCAGGGGGAGGAAGGAGCTAGGGAGGGTAATCGGTGTGGCTTGGCACACTGGCCACTTGAAAACAAAATGAAGCTTCGCCACAGAGACTGGGGCTGTGAAAGAGCAAAATAATTCCTCTTGGTGACTCTGTCTGGCAGAGCAGGGGCTTGATAGGACCTGCAGTAGAAACACAGAGGGACAGATTATCCTTGTGAAGCCCGGTGCCTGAATGTAACACTTGGGAGCTTAGAGGCTGGGAATGGGTGGCAGTAGGGATTTCGCCTCTGTGTTTTCCTCTGTCCACAAGAGACAATGGAATAGCGCCTGGTTTTTGTGTTCTTAGCTTAAGTAGGATATTGCAAAATGGGATAGCCACAGATATGATCCTGAGCTGGAGAAAATGCCATACAGCAAGCAATGGAAAAAAAGCTTGATCTGTTTAGCTTATCAAAAAAGAAAATTGAGGGATAACTTGATTACAGAGTGTAAGTACTTCCATGGGAGAAAATACCAGTTGCTGAAGGGCTTTTTAATCTAGAGGAGAAAACAAGAGTAAGAAACAATGGCTGGACAGTGAAGCCAGATATTTCACTTCAGAGCAGGCAGACATCGTTAACAATGAGGGTGATTAACCACTGGGAGAGGATCCCAAGGGGGCTGATACCTCGTTCGTTTCTTGACGTCCACATACCAGGCGGGAGCGCGTCTCCGGAGGACACGCTTTGCTCACCAGTGTGGAGCTGAATTTCATTCATGGATAACTGGATCGAATGTGCTGCCCAGTGCCCTACAACTTCTGGCTCCTTTGGGCCTTTGAATCCCTTAGCTGCTTCGGGGAATGATTTGGCAGTTCTCTGGGGCTTTCCAGCTGGGGATCCTGATGGACTTTTGAGGCGATGTCAGCATGGGCAGCCCTGCAGAAGGGGACCGGGCTGAGTCACTGATCACATGTTGGACTGTGGAAAGGGCCTGATTAATCCCCCCAAGCAGGTGAGATGTGGGCTTAACCAAACACCTAGAGCTCCTGGAGATGAAGGACAGAGAGGAGAAGTGCAGGTAAGGGCTCTCCAGCTATTCCTAACTTTTGGAAAGACCTCCTGGGACAGCAAAGATGTGGGTGTGAGGGCAGGTGAAGTCACTCTGATTTATGGTGGGAACAACAATAGGAAGAGAAAGGCCAACTTAACCCCTCTTCAGGGTCAAAGCAAAATGAAAATGGTTGGCAAACCTCTTCCCTTCTCTTTAGACTCCGCTGCCTCTCTCGTATCACTGTCTGAACCTCAGCAACGTCCCAAAACACTTATTTCTGTGATGCTCCAGAAGCTGTTCAGAACTTATTTCAGTCAGAGACAGAATCAGCAAGTGGAAAACCACCTCTGGACTTCATGTGTCCAAGGCACTCCCGGGTGAGCTTCTCCTGTCCCGTAGCACTACTTCCCTCACCCTCCCACCGCAACCCAGGGCATCTCTTCAGCCAACTGGGAGCAGTGAGCAAACGGTTAAAGTTTCGCTTCTCCACCCAGTGGTGGGTGTTGTCTGTGTCAGAAACAATATAAGAACAGTCGGAAGTTGCAGCTGGCAAGTAACATTTGGAGTAGCAGTCGTGGGGCATATAGATCTGGTGTGGACTGTCTTTTCCTGAGACTGTAAACACTTGTGCAGAATGTCCGAGAACAAGAAAAAAGGGAAAGGAAAGAGCAAAAAGAACAAAGAAGGGAAAAAAGGGGAAAGAGAACCTGACCCAGGAAAAGGTACTTCCCATTTTTAACAAATTTTACTTAAAGGAAGAAGAGACAAGCCAGCAGAAAAGTACTTGTGGGTTGCATGAGGGTGCAAATGCCAGGGACTGTTTGCCAGGCGAGTGTGCAAATCTCTGCATCTCATTCATATTTCATACTGTTACAGGTCTGCTTTTGTTACAGGTCTGCTTTCTTCTTCATCTTCTCTCTTTTCTTCTTTCCTTCTTTTTTTTCTGTTTAAATACCCAAAGCCCCAAGACTTCAGGACAATATGCTCTTTCATGAGCAGCAGTACTCAGCTCCTGTCATGGTGATATGGGAATTGAGGGGGCTTGTGCTGATTCTCTGGGGGTTCTGCTTTGTTGTGATTTGCTGTTTAGTTGGTTGTTTCCTTGCTTCTTCCTGAGATAAATATCAAAAGCCATAATTCTGGAGGATCACAGGTACTGTTCCTTGAGACTGACCAACTCTCAGAGATCAGATTTTAGTTATAGCCTCGGTTTTTGCAGGTAACTGCAATGACCTGTAGTGCAAGACACGTGGGCTCTTTGCTGATATGCTGATACTCCTGAAATCAGGCTGTTCTTCAGAGACCTGCCTGTTCCTTGCTGACTGAGTAAGGCAGTATTTATGATATTGCCAGGATTAAATGTTTTAACGGGTACAGTTTGATTCCTGAGTACATGGGTAGTGCAAGAGCTGTCTTGGAAAGATACAGAAGATTTGGTGGTAATGCAGCACAGTGTAATTCCTTTCTCAGTCATGGTATCAGGGAGGGATTATCCTGGGCTGTTTCTTATCTGTGGTTTATCTGGCAATGCATTCGGAGAGAGCAGCAACTGTGTCAGGCTTTGTGTTTTATCAGTGTTAAAAGAGGCTACAAGCTGGACCGGCTCCTGTCCTGAGCTGGTCAGTTCAGCTGCTCACTTGCCTGGCTGCAGTTCTGCTCTTGGTCCCGCTACCCTGACATGAGTGACCGCTCTTGACCTGAGCAGGTTTGTTCTGGCTTCGCACTGGCATCACTGCTGGCAGGATTTGCCCCTTCCCTTCTTCATCCCTTTACTCTGAGCATGGCGAGCCTGCTGAGCCCAGAGCAGGGGCTCCTCCACCGGCTCTGCCCCGAGCTGCTGGGGCAGCAGTGGGTGATGATGCCGTGGCAGGCTCGTGACATCAGAACAGAGCTGAGGTTGCTGTGGGATCTGGGAGGAGGCTTTTGGGAAAGCTGCAAGACGGGGAGCTTGGAATCACCAGGCAGAAGCAACAGCTGCTTGAAGAGGATGGGCTCTGCCCAAGGGGCTCAGGAAGGTGCAGGGGTTGGGGGCTGTCTCAAGCCATCAGCAGCATCACCCTGCCCCTGCCTCCGAAATGCACAGAGGGGACAGGGCAGTGGCTGCATCGTGGGCATCTCCTCTGCTGGAAGCAGAGTGGAGGGGCTGGTGCAGTGTGAGGCGCTGGCTGGGGCACAGCAGGGGCGTGAGGCACACTGGGACTGCCCAGGGAGCAGCCACCTGCTGGCCCGGTGTGAGCTGAGGCTCAGTTTTGTAGTGCCACAGCAAAGCCCTGCAGTAGCTCACTGCCCTGGGGAGAACAAGGGAAGACCCTTTACCTGTCGTTACTCCCACTGACAACCAAGTCCTCTGCTGAGATGCATTGTCAGGCTGTTTTATCACGTATAAATCCCACAACTGGCACCTTGGCCGGAGCAAAAACCCCCTTTCTCCCTGCAAATGGATCCAGAGTAGAATTGGGGATGATTGCATTGATCAGGTGGTGGAGTCCCCATCCCTGGAGGTGTTCAAGAAATGACTGGATGTGGCACTCAGTGCTCTGGTCTGGCTGACAAGGTGGTGATTGGTCAAAGGTTGGACTCATTGATCTTAGAGGTCTTTTCCAACCTAAATGGTTCTATGGGTCTGTGATTCTATCATCCTGTCTGCACCTCAACCAAAGAACTGGAACGTTCTGCATCTGGCTCGCGCAGCATCCTTTTATTGCTTTCCTTGTCAGGGGGATTGTTTAGATCCAGGTCACTCGTTTGCCCTGTGTTGCTACAGAGGTTGCCCACTGTTTGCTCTGTGGGTCCATTAGAAGAAGACACTTGGTTGTCTGTGGTGTCCCTGAACCAAACCCCACTTTGGGTTGGGCTGGGTGGGTCCAGTGGAACCTGAGAACATCTTTTCCCTCTGTGGGTAACTTTTGCCATGCGGTCTCAGGAGCACCACAGCAATGGCTCTCTGAAAGGACCTCTAGAAGTGAGCAGTTTCTCCTCCAACCACTTCTGAGCAGAGGCCCCAGCCCAGGCACACAGACCCTCACTCTGGGCAGCAGATTATCCTGCGGGCTGTATCTTCAGCTTGAGGCTGGACCTCAGGCTGCTCTCCAGCATGCCCAGGCTGACACAAAAGCCCTGGCACACACCAGGCCACTGGCTGGGCACTGCCAGGGGGGTTTGTATTCTCTGTTTTCCCAGGCTGTACAATTTCCCTGCTAACAGGGTGTGCTGACCCCCCTGAAACCAGGAGGCAGAAGAGGAATCTACAAAAATCTCACGCAGGCTCTACAGAGATCTGGACAGGAGCACTCCTTTGTCTGTGCAGGGGAAAGTAAGGGAACGATGGCAGTGTGCAAAGCCTTCATCCTTCTCACTGCATCCCTGAGCAGCCTCTGGCTGCTGAGGGCCAAACTTTGATCCCTGTGACATTCTGACAGTCTTGATCTACCCTTGTGCTCTCAGGTGTCTGCATGGAAAATTACCCCGAGACACTCTCTGGGGTGTGCTCTGCAGAGAGCCCCAGGACAGCTCTGGCATGACCAAGACCCGCCTGGACTTCCAGAGGTGATCTCCCAGCCCTGCCAGCTGCTCTGGGGGAATTGCCCCAGGTAAAGCTCTTTGCTGCCAGTGACCCAGAGCAGCAGAACAACCTCTGCAAGGAAGAGAGGGTTGAAAGAGTGGTTTCAGGAAGGAGCGTCCATGTGCCACGGGGTGTGCTAGATTTCCCCTGAGGTCTCTAAAACTCAGGGGAGGAGAGGATTTGTCTTCCACTGCGGCTTTTAACACAATTGTTTTGGCTTCTGTGAATGTGTAAAAGAGGATTGCTGATCTCATGTGAAGTGCTAGCTTTGTTCTGAGGACAAGGGCTATCTTTAACCTAAACTCACATTTTCATGCCTCTAGTGATGCAGCTGTCCTAAAGTGAGTGCCTTGGCTACAGCTTTAGCCAGTGGAAGAGCCTGTGAAGGCCTCCAGAGGGAGATGGTGTCCACCTATGAAAACAAACCCTCAGGATCCCTCTTTTAGGCGTTTGTGACATGCATTGAAAAATAGGTGGCCTGTGTCCCACCCAGCACACGGGGAAGGCACACCCTGCAGGGACTATGTGAGCTGCGGGGTGTGGGAGCAGACCCACAAATTAACATGTAATGCTCCCACAAAGTTCAGGTCTGGGAGGGAGCTTCCTCACTGCAAGAGAAGATGGACTGTTTCAGACAGAGCATGGCATGGGGCATTCAAAGTCATGACACTGAGGCAAGACCGTGAGTGTGAAAGAAGCTGCCCTGGCATGTTCTGAAAGATTTGGGGTAGACTTTGGGGAAGTGGGACAAACAGACCAAGACCAATGCCAAAGTTCAGAGCAGAGCCAGAGCTGTGGCAGGGGACTGGGATGAGAAGAAAAAAGGGCTGGAGGAAGCCTTGCTAGTGGGATAGGCAAGGAGCAAGTTGAAAAGGGTCTGAGTTTCATCTGTACTTTCATGAGGTCACTTGGGGAGAAAAGACCAGAGAAATGTAAAGTATTTGGTTGGTTAAATTCCCCAGCAATTCCAGGCATTCGCTCTTATTTTTATTTGGTGTTGAGGAAAACATTGTCTGTGCCTCAGGTTTTTGTTGTTTGTCAGTGCTGATAAGCTGGCAGCACAGGCATCGTGCTTCCTCTTGAACTGCCCATGGCAATTGCTAATGCTGGAAAACTACTCAGAGAGCAGGTGAAGAGTCTCTGCAGAGAATATCTCGTGTTTCAGTAGGAACTGGCTTGACCTCAGTTCCCAGATGAGTCAGAAACTGGTAGAAAGGTTGTGCAGAAGGGTATTGCAATTGAAACTCCCAAAGCCTGAAGGGGAAGGTGCCCCCTGGCACGAGCCAGCAGTGGGATTGTAGCAGAAGCAGGTGCACATTGTCAGGGTCTCTGAGGGGTGCTCTAGAGTGCTGCCACGCTACCACAGAGTTTGGGGAGGGATGTGGAAGCCCCTGGCAGGTGCTGAGCGCAGGCTGTGTGGTGGAAGCTCGTGGTCTCAGAGATACCCAACAGCAGCACAACCACAACAGCTCCCTCACTGCCAGCCAAGGCACCTCTGTGGGAGCTGTGTTGGCACTGCAGGGTGAGCATGCTCCTGATTTGTTCTTAGCCCTCTGTTCATAGGAGAGACTCCAGTTCTAAGGAGCTCGTAGAAATATTAGCCAAAAGGTTTGTTTACGAGAAGAATAACCCATGTCGGACATCCTACAGTAGCAGTTCTGTTTTCTATAAACACCCAGGCACACAAGGTACCAGATGTCAGCTGTGCTCCAGGATCTGTCCACATGCATGTTTCCACTGGCTGAATCCATGGCTGGAGCTCCGTGTGGCTCGGAGCACACATGTGGACAGCTACCACGCGTTGGGGAATGTGCAGGGACTTGCTCAGCTTTGGGAATGGAGGGGGTCTGACTCACAAGCTCCAGTGATTCATGCTGGGGTAAAGGAAGAGGTAAATCCCAGCTCTTTTCTGGGCTTCCCTGGAGCCCTGCTGGAGGAGGGATTGAACAGAGCGTGCAGTTCTGTTCCTCCACTGTCCATGGCTCATAGTCTCAGGTGTTAATACAAAGAGAGGAGTTATGGGAGAGGGACCCAGCAGGGTTGAGGAATAACCCATCTCTCCACTCAGGCAGACTACAGGGCTAGGACTGCCTGGCACAGGGGCAGGATGCAGCAGAACAGTACATTACTAAGTAATCCCACTATGGATCCAAAAGCTGGTGAGTCAGAGCCCTGGGCATTCTGTTTTCAATCCCTTTTTGGAGGTGTGAGTAACCTGGGGAAAGCAGTCTCTGGAAAGAGGAGGAACATCTGGAGAGGGGCTGAGCACAGCCTGGCTGCTGACCTTGGAGGTCATGTGCTTGGCTCATTCTCCTGCCTCATTAATGTGATGGGCTCCAGCTGCAACCTGGCTGAAGGAAAGCCGTGCTGCCATGAGCAGCCAGGCTCTCACATCCTTCCCCCTGCCTCTGGACTGCCAGAGTCCTGCTCTGAGTGCTGCCCTGAGCCCTGGGCTCAGCTCTAATGGAACTGCTGCTGAAAACTGCTCGGAGAAGGTGGGATGAGACTAGGGCAGGTTCTCCTGTGGCGTAACTCCTGAGGCAGTGAAAGGGGGGGAGATGAGCCTCCTGTTCCTCTGACCCCTTCTCATTTCCCTCAGAGTGCAATGAGTGCTTTCAGGTGCATGAGGGGGGATGTTCAGCATGGGGGTTGTACGGCCCTGTGCCTTTTCCAGTGCCTGAGAGCTCTGTTGCAGGGGGCCCGTGCTGGAATAGGCAATGAGTGGAGCTTTGGGTAGCACATACCTCCCGCTTGGGTGTGCTTGTTTTCTTCTGGGACCAAAGCTCCATAAAAACCACAGTGCCTCTTGAAGAGAACTTGAAGAAATTAAGATCAAGAGGAGCTTGAGAGATGCAGTTCATGCCTAGGATCCAAAATCCAAACTGTTTCCTTTGGCTGAGAAGTCCCAAGACTGTGAAAAACCCAGTAAAATCTGGATGTCCGCGCTAGAAACAGTGCTCAGAGCAGAGGCTGTGAGGTAACCTGGAGCTTTCCTTGGGGAAAGCTGCACCTGTGTCACTGAGGATGAGGCTGGAGGCACTGGAAAGCTGGCTAGGAGCCTCCCAGCACTCCTGGCTCACCCAGACTCCCTCGGTGCTGTGTCAAGCTCCTTGCCCTGGCTCCCGTGAGCGTGCGCTGTCCTGGGGCTGGTCAGGGACGTGCTGGCAGGGAAGGCACTTTGGGAGGGCGAAGGCCTCTCCAGCCGGGCTGGAGCTCGGACATGCATCACCTGCTGTGCTGACCTCCTGTCTGGGGCAGGATAACAAAATCACATGACTGGGGAAGGGGACTCTGCCCAAGGGGGAAGCTCTCACTGGACCCACAGGGGTCTGGCTGGGGAAGAACTGCCGGTTCCCTCCACATCCCATGGGAGTGTCCAGAGCAGGGAGAGACGTGCGTGGCCTCCAGGCTGAGCCCTGGTCCTGGCTCTGGTGCTGTGCCCAGGCAACCAATGGTGTTTGAACCAAGGTGACCTGGGATGGTCTCCTCTCCAACAAGGGCAGCGCTGTGTTGTTGCATTTTTGAGATGTTTCAAATTGTAATAACAAATACAAGAGATAATGGTAAAAATTAAACATTTTAGGTAATTAATAACTCCGGTAATTAGGCTTGGCAGACTCAGTCATCAGTTCTTATAATGGATTTTAGTTCAGGCGTGTCTGGAAGGCAAGAGCTCCTCAATACGAGGGAGAGGTGCTTTGCAGAGATCAATAAGCCACACGAGGCTGTCTCCATGCAGCAATGGTGTGATCAAACTTCTCTGGAGTCTGGTGGTCCTGGAGCTCTTCTACAGTGTGTTTCATTCCTACCAGCCCCTTAAATTTTTGACCATGAATAGAAGTCAGAGCCCAGTTTTTCTTGCTAAATTTTCCTCCGTGGTGAGGATGCGGAGGGGAAGGGAACCACATTTGCTCTCCAAGTCTGATATTTGGTGGTTGGCAGCTCAGAAAGACAGTCACAAATGTGTGAGATGGACAGAAAAAGTGTTCTTTAGGGAAGCAGTGAAACTTTAATTTACCTTAAGACTACACTAAAGTCAGGTGCTTTAGTGTTTAGTTGTTTTTTGGTCTTTTTTTTTATTAAAAAGACACCCCCAAAATTTGAACCAGATTTCCTACATCATTGACTGATGTTTGGAAGCCCTTCAGAGAAACTTCTTTTTGGTGTCAGAATTTGCACATTTGCTTAATTTGAGGGTAAAATCAGGTTGAAATCCATCCAGCAGGTTCTCAGCAGATGTTTCTGTGACCTATCTCCTCTGGCTTTGTTGGTGGATGTGTGATATGTACCAGCTGAGCATCCAACCCTCTGGCTTTCAACAGTTTTTGATTTGAAGGCTGGGACTGTATTCCCCCCAAAAACTGTGCATGTGTGCATGTGTCCATATGTTTGTGCTCACATGAGTTTTTTATTCCACTTTAAAGTCCATAGTGCTTTGCAAGAATTCCCTGGTTCCTGATGTGCTCCAGCCCTCTGGGGGTGTGGAGGTGCAATTTTGGCTAGTAGCACACTACTCTGGCAGAGCCTGTACTGACCCTGATGCTCCTTCTATGTCTCTTGTACATCTCTTCCTCCAGTCAGACCAGTGACAAAACTCCCATGCTCAGCATCCCCACCTCTGGTTCAAAGCACACCAGAAGAGCTCTTTGTGTCCCAGCTCTTTCCCACCCCTTGGCTTGACCCAAGTGCTCCTGGAGAGAGAAACCTGCTTGTCCTGGGCGCTGTCTGGTCTTACTCCAGCAGTAGTGCAGGTGTGGGTTTGTGGAGTCTCCTCAGAGCACCTGGTGTTGGCCACATCCCTGGTGTGAGGAGGCAGATCAGCCAAGGACTCGGGTGCCAGCAGGGAAGTGGGTATGGATGCTCCCGGCAGACAATGGGCCAGGGAACCGAGGCAAAGGCGCTGCCCTGAACCTGGCCGTGTCCCCCCTGCCTGCACTGCAGCGCCTGTCTCCTGTGCCCATTTCCCAGCTCAGAGGAGTGGAGCAGGACTGGCAGAGGGGAATGTGGAGTTTGGGCTGGGTGGAAGGAGCGAGGGAGGATCTTTCAGCTCCTTGTGCACTCAGGGTAACCAGCTTCAGCTGTGCCCATGCAAACCTGCTGCTCTCTGCAGGAGAGAGACCTCAGCTGCACTGCAAAGCAAAAAAACCCCACCTGCCTGACCTCCACTGCAGAGCTTGGAGGCAGGAGGAACACCGGTGGGGGAAGAGGCTTGGGAGACACCCCAGTGCCTGCAGCTGGGGGTACATTGCTCCCTTCTGGGTAGAGAGCCAGCAGTGCAAGGCAGGGCTCCTTCAGCCTGCCCTGCTCTGTGCCTGCTCCGTGGTGCCACCACGGATGGGCACAGCAGCTTCAGCTCCGCGTCACACCCGACCCCAGCGCTGGGCTCTGGGGCTTCTGCCACGAGCAGAACGAGCCGCGGGTCTCGTGCCGTGAATTTGATGCCTGAAAATGGCTGAGTGTCGAAGCGATTCGGATCCAGAGAGCCTTGCTATAACGGGCCCCTCGCTCACGGGATCCAGGGGTGGAGGTGCTGGAGCAGGCCAGGAAGTCTTTCCAAGGCCAGGAGTCTCCCTGATCACGGCTGCCCCGGGCACAGCTCGTTTCCCTTGCGGAGATCGTGCATGTTTCATCTGCTCATTCAGGCTTTTGCCTGAAGGGCAAGGACAAAGAATGCAATGAACTTGTCCTTGGCACGGAAGTGTATTTTGCTTCACATTTGTCAATAAATGAGATTAGGTTTCTGTATTTGTGCTGAGAGGCTGCGTGAGAGGCACGTTTAATGAATGCTAAAGTAAACTCTCTGGATAGCTGTGGGGTAACAAACACAGCTAAAACTTGCATCTCAGGAGAGATCCTGACATTGCAGAGATGCCAGTTATATGATCAAGCAAAAACGAGTCAGCCCAAACCTAAAATTACCCTGGATCTTTCATGAAATGATGACTTGGTACCAAAAGCAGTGTGTGTATAATGACCATGCTGCTTCTCTGCTTCAAAGAACATTTCCAGCTCAGTCCTGGGTTACGTCTTCCAGCCCTTTCAGGTATGAATACTCTTTGTCCAGAATCTGAACCTTTTTATCCTAAAAAGATCGTCTCAGAAAGAAGGGAAGCAGCATGAATTGCCTGTTCCCGGGTGTCCTTCCCGATGCCTACCCCGATGAGTCCTGACACCCCCCTTTCTGTCCAGCAGGGCCAGCGAGACCATTTAGGAATAAGGAAACTCCTTGGTCTGAAGCAGACACATGTGGATCAAGGGAGAGTCCTGGGTCTCAAGGTTTAAGATCCATGAAGAAACGTGGATGGATTTCAGGAGGGTCACCTTGAACCATAGAATCTTAGAATCACAGATTGGTTTGGGTTGGAAGGGACCTTAAAACTCATCTCATTCCACCCCTGCCGTGGGCAGGGACACCTTCTACTATCCCAGGTTGCTCCAAGCCCCGTCCAACCTGGCCTTGGACACTTCCAGGGATGGGGCAGCCACAGCTTCTCTGGGCAGCCTGTGCCAGGACCTCCCCACCCTCACAGAGACGATATTCTTCCTAACATCCAATCTAAACCTACTTTCTTTCAGCTTCAACCCATTTTCCCTTGTCCTATCAAATACCTTGGCAAATACGGTGCTAGCTGTGGGAGAAAGCAGTAAAAACCTGGAGGAATGGTTGCAGATGGTGGTTAAATGAGCACTGGGGTTTCTTGGGGGCGGCCGGAGGTGAAGGGCAGTGCCCACGCAGCCCGTGCTGTGGTGATGCTCAGGCAGCACTGCAGCAGCCAGGGCCTGAGCACCAGGGCTCGGGGTCTGACTCAGCTCTCCCGACTCACCGCTGCGCACTTCCAGGCACGCGGGTGAAAAGGTTCGTGGATAACCAAAGCAGAGCTGTCAAGTGAAAAAGGTTGTTCTGTGCACACAGTCCTGGCTCTCTGTCGTGAGGACAGGGGAGGGGGCACTGCTACAGGAGCATGGCCTGAGGGGGTTTTGCTGTTGGGTACCAGCACTGGCAGAGCAGCAGTGAAGGCACAGCACAAGCTGGGGCTGTGTGGCCCCAGCACAGAGCCCTTCAGTGCTGCTGGCAGTGCAAGCTTCTGCCTCTTCACTGCTCCTCTCTCAGCTCATTTGTTGAGGAGGGTCCAGTGGTGCTGATCTGCCCCGCTGGTGATGGTGTAGGCTCTGCAGACCCTGCCCATGCCAAGTGACCTTGGCTTCCACAGACCTCCCAAGCTTTAATTTTTTTCAGTAATACTTCTAGCTCTTCTCCTGGCACACTCCCAGGTGTGAGACTGCCCTCCTGAATCTGCAGACAAGAAGTTGCAATGCTTCTCTTGCTGCTTGGGACTTTTCTAAGCTGCAGTTCAGGGAATTACTCCTTTTTGTGGTCAAGCTTCACCATCCTACCTGCTGCTGCTGCTGGGCAGAAGAGAAAGCAGGAGTGGCAAAAATTGCAGTGCAATGGAAATACATTGACAACAACTTTCAAAACCCCCTCTGTCCACGTAGCATGTATTTGGTTGGTTGTTTGGAGTATTAGAACTTCTGGAGAGGTTTCCTTGTCTATCCTATATTTAGAAAATGTGGGCAGGCCATGCAATTTTAAGAAGCAGCCTTGTGTTGGCAGGGCCATTGCTCATTTCATGTGTTGTAACATTCTGTGTTGGTAATGTTTTGAGTCGGTGTTTGAGGGAGATTCTCTGAGTCACAGCTCTGGTTTTCTTGTGGGGTTAGGTAGGTGTCTTGTTCATTTTGGGGGCTCAGAAGGGAAGAAAGAAGCAGTTGTAATCTGAAGCACTGCCAGCAGTTTTGGTTTTATTGCCAGAACTGTGATAATCTGGTATTTCCCGTAAAGCCCCAGGTGTTGTACTTGCTTTATTTTCTGGGACTCTCCGATTTCTCTTACCCTTTGTCATCACGGGACAGAGCCAGACAGAGTGTCCTATCTGGGCCCAAAACATTCACAATATCAAAGATGATATCAAGCCCCAAACACATCTCTAGGTGGAAATCTCCTTCTGTTTAGCTCAATATCACCGTTTTTGAGAGGGAGAAGAGGCCCAGTTTGTGATTTCCAAGTGAGCAGAGCTGCGTGTGTGATGTCTGTCTGTCCCCTCCTCTCCTCCTTTCCCCTTCTTCTCTTCTTGGTCCTCTTTGCAGGTCAGAAGAGACACGGAGTGTCTTCGCTCTGTGGAGCCCATTTCTCTGGGCTGTCCCATCTCCTCTGGCACATGCTGCAGTGCTGGGGCCCTGCCTCACAAGGGTTTGGGTGCTTCCCCCAGCAGCAGCGCTTTTCTGCACGGGAGCCTCGGGGCTTGTCTGCGCAGGGAGGTTCTTGCAAAACATGCTTGGCCCAGGGTGTGAATTTAAAGGGAAAGGACTGTTCTGCACCAGAGTCCTGCCTTAAAGCCTCTTATTCTGCAGGAAAACACCGGTGTGTTTCACTGTCTGGGCTTGGTGGGACAGCTGGGCAGCCAAGGGCTCTTGTGGCAGCTCTGCTCTGAGCTGGCCTTGGGCTAGCACTGCGTGGGAGGAGAGGGCTTGGGGGTGGAGGCTGGTTCTCTGTGTACCCCAAAAAGGGGCAGAGCCTGCCTCAGGGCTCCTGGTACCCTCTGGGGAAGCCACGCTGAGCAGAGGCTGCGCAGACAGCCTGAGCTGACAGTCCCCCTTCCTCAGCACTGGGCTTGGGTTTGCTGCTCGAGTCCCAGCCTGTCAGAGCAGCCTGGGACTCAGCTCGGTGAGCTGCCCTGAGTCAGCAGCCCTTCGGGGGCTGGGGCTGCGGGAGGTGCCTCCGGGAGGCTGTTTTGCTTTGGTCCCCACTGAGCCATCAGACTGGTCACCCAGCTGTCATCTGTGTCCCTCCCATGCCAGAGCATGAAGCTCTCTGAAGCTTTCTCCTCAAATCCACCCCTGCAGCACTGTCCCGGCCCCACCATGCCAAACCTGAGGTGCTGGGAAATGGTGCTAGGGGAGCTGAAGGTGATCTGTGGGTAGATTGTGCCCGCTGAGCTAGGGTCTCGCATGGGGGGTGGTCCCCATCCCAACTCCTGGCCGTGGATTAAAGTCCTTTGCCTTTGGGAGGGCAGGAAGGGACCCTGAAACACCTTGCACCCCACAGGATTGAAACCTGAGGTCTCTGAAAGGGGAAGGGACACCACTACCTGACAAAAGTCATGTAAATCATGTAAATTCAGCATTCCCTATGTCTCTCTGAGGCCAAAGGTGGGACAGACATCCCAGACATCCCTGGCTGCTCCTGGCCGGTTCCATTCGGTCCATCAGCGTCCCCTGGAAGCTGTTGTCACTGCAGTCACCGGGGGCAAGAGCGCAGCAGGGCTGGCAGGAAGGCAGACACTTACATGAGGCACAGGCATGCTGTCAGCTGGGTAAACTCGGGAAAAATGCACGCGGGGGTTGTGTGCCTGTGGGCATCAGGGCAGGAAACCAGCCCCGGCCATGAGAGAATGCAGAAGGCTCCCCCACTGGGAAGTATCCAGAAGAAGTAAGTGATACTCGCTGCATTAAGTGGGGCTCTTCTCTAGCGAGGAGCGTGGTCAGACCCATCATCCCAGCCTCCCTCAGCCTGGTGGTCCTCCCTGGCTGCTTTCTGTGCCTGTCACGAGTCCCCATGTGTCACTGAAGCCTTCCCCTGTTCCTCACTGCTGGAGTTACCCTGCTAGCGGAGTTGGCTGCTTGAGGACTCATCAGGGCTGAAATGATTTATTCCTCAGCCATTTATTGCAAATGAACCACTGGAAGGCTTTCAAAAGCCGTCTTCTCTTGACCTGAGTTCAGCTGAATGTTTTAGCAGCATCAGCTTTATATAACATGCCAGTAGAGGGGAATTCTGGGGAAATAAAGTTTATGTTGATAAACAATCCTTGCTGACCAGGATCTCCCTCTTAAAGTTCTCTGGTTATTCAGAGGATCACTGAGAGAGCTGGGAATTGCAAGCCAGCTGCCCCAGAAAAATGTGATGACTTGCGTGTTTACTCTGAGTGTCTGATAAAATCCCAAACTATCTTATGACAGCAGGTAATTCTTTTGCCAACATCTAGATTTCAGTGAAATGTCTTGATAGAGCCCTAGCACCCCAAATTAATTCCAGTTGGTGAGGACAGGAGAGCATCACATGGGCTGAGAACTGGGTGGGGAGGACCATGAACAATGGATTAGGATAAACAGCAGTGTGTCGAATTGTCAGGGGAGTGAAGGAGAGCGCAGCCTTGGGAGCTGAAGCCGTGCCAGTTGCTGCCCTCCGTGGTGACTGCACAGAGTTAACCTCTGAGAGGTCTCCTCGGGACCCTGCAGCAGTCCCGGGGAGTCCCTGAGGGCTCTTATGCAGTGGGATCTGTTCCCTGTCAGTTACCTGGGAATGTTTTTCCAGAACATCCTTCACGGGGCAGGGCTGCCGTGGGATCCTGTCTGAGGTGTCCGTTCAGCTTTTGTTCGTGCTCGCAAAGACGCTCCCAGTTAATTAGCTGATATTTGGTCCAAGCATTTATTTACCACCAAATTACAAAGGGAGGGGCACAAGCTGAAAAATGAGGTGAGAAGCATAATTGGGTAGGCCGTGCTTGACTGTGATGTTCCATCTTCATGATCCCCTGGCTTAGGGTGAGAGCCCAGTAATTGCTGGTGTGGGTCCTTGCTGAAAACACCATTAGAAAAGCAGATCTGGGATGGATCATTCCTCTACATGTGCAGGGGTCCTGCAGCTACAAAACCTGGGATGAATTCCTCCTCTGTACGTGTACAGGGGTCCTGCAAATACAAACAGCTTCACCTGGGTGAGCAGAAGGCTTTCTTCTCATGGTGTTTCAGGCTTGGCCATTGCACAGAGGGGCTGCCACTGCAGGGACAGGCAGGGCAGGTAGGTGAGGAGCTGTCGCCTTTCACGGGCTGTGAGTGGAAGCTCAGCTTCTACATCCTTTCGCCAGGGGAAAAGTGTGACCCCACAGCCTCAAAGCAGCACTGAAGGGTCTCTGAGCTGTGTGGGACAGCGCAGCTCCCAGTGATCCACCCCAAACTGGCAGAAAATCAGAAGAGCAGCAGCAGTATTCAGGTGTCTGCCTGAGAGGGTGGTTCAGGCCCTCTGGATTTCATGGAGACAAGGCTGCTGGCAGCTCTTCAGTGAGGTGTGGGAGGTAGCCAGCATCTCCAGAATGAAAGGAGGTTGAGACTGGGGCTCAAGAGTGATATTCAAGGTTTTGAAGATAATGGATTTTGCAAAGGAAAAAAAAAAATCATCAACCTCACAGCCAAGATTGAGACTGTGGAAGGACAAAGAGCAGCGATTTTGGTTACCTGTGGTTGGTGGCAGCTGGCAGGGGCAAGGAGAAGAGAACAGAAAGAAGGGGTAGTGTAAAGGACAGGACAAAAGGAGAGATGGGCTACATCTTTGGGATGATAGAACATGATTTTTGCACTTGTGGACCAGAAGAGCCTCACAGGCCTCAGTAGCCGCTACTGTGACCGTGTTGCCCATCACCTGCTAAGCAGGGCCCTGCAGTGACAGCCTTTCTGCCAGGGACCCTGGGCCTGTTTCCAGAGGGAATCAGCTGTTGCCCACTGGTGAGACTGTGAGGTGGGCATCAGCTATATCCTAGAAGCCGTCCAGGTCCTGGGGCACCCTGTGGGATGCAGTGTGGATGTGTAGCACAGCTTGGTTGTGTGTCTGGATCCTGGTGAGTTGGATGGATGTTGCAGATCTCCCCTCGGGGCAGGGATGTGATCTGCTCCATTTCTGAGCGGTTCTTCCAAGCTTATTCCTGTAATCCTGTGGTTTGTTGTCCCCCTGAGCCCGGTCTTTAGACGTTTCCAGGTTAGTTCTGTAGACCCAAAGGTCTATCCAGGCTTTTCCAGGGCAGCTCCTCAGCACCACTGGACCTCCTACAGATTCATCAGAAACAGAGTCATGTGCATGGGGTATCAGACAGAGCATTTCCTATAAAAATGCTCCCCAGAAGAGGAGACCCCACTCTTTCCATCAGGTTTTCATAGTGTTCCTCAGGCCCCTGTACACCCCTTTTTGGGTTCTAGGAGGTTGCATTCCTCTGCATGGAGCTGCTCAAGGGGGGCTCGGGGAGATGGTGAAGGAGGGGCAGTGGGAATGCAGAAGTGAAGGAGCAGCTCTGGAGGAATTTTGCTTTAGCACGGGGTCTGAGTGGAGACCCTTCCCACCTGCCCAGCTCCACTACCTCCTTACCTTTCCTTGTCACTCCTGCATGGAGATGAGCACCAGCCATGCTTACAGCACAGGATGAAACCTGCACTGTGCCCTGACTTTTCCCAGGTCTTCCTTGGATCCCAAACTCCTTCCGCTTGTTGTCACTGCTGCTTAAAATTGGCATTTGTGGTGGCATCCAGAGGTCCCGGCTGCAGCATTGTTCCCCTTGTGCTATTCACAGCACAGAGTCATAACAAGAGCCAGTCCCTGCCCCAAATATATTAAGTGGGATCTTTGAGAGAGGAAATGGAAGCACAGAGAAGGGATGTGAATTGTGCCACTTTACGCAACATTTCTGGGATAAAACCCAGCACTATTAATAGCTTTTTGCTCAACAACCATCTTTTGTTCAGAACTCTGGTTTTCACCTTAAGTTGTTTGTGTTGTGCAGGATCTGCTGCCCCGTTTGGTGAAATTCCCCATTTTGTGACCTACAGCTAGACATGAAGCAGGTCCAATAAATCCATGTCCAGTCTGAACTCGGAATAGTTTCCCTACTTGGGTTATCACCATGTTGCCTACTGTCTCCTCTTTGCCCATTTCATTTTGCTGCTCCATCATTGGTTTTTGTTTTCAGCCACTTGTGTTCTGCAATAGCTCCTAGAAAATTGCACCTTCCCATGCTGCTCTTCCGTAAATCCTTCCCTGAGGCAGCTGGACAGCCATCAAGGATTGGCTCTCATCACAAAGTCAAATTTGCTTTACCTTCTTTCTCATTTGTTGCCTATGAATATTCTATAAAGTGATCTTTCTGCCAGAGAAATGTTTGTGGAAACAGAAACTGTTGATTAAATTTTAACGAAGAGTCACAGGAAGCAAATTTTAAAATTGCAACTGTATGTTTGTGATAATAAGAGCTCTGTCATTGCTGTCAGGGACTAGAATTGATGCAGGCCACAAAATCTCTTCATCCAACCAAAATGAGCCACAGTTTCTTGATTTCTTTTTTTTTTTTTAAATGCAAGCCACAAACTGCTCATGAGCAATTTACAAGCCAAAAATTAGCCAGGATGGCTTTCCAGAGAATAGTTCTGAAGAATATCGCAATAAGCAATATTCAAATATAAAACGAGGGAAAATAAGGATAAAAAAATTAATCAGGAAGAGCTGACATCCTGGAGACTCCTGGCAGCTGTAAATCAGCTTGGTTGGGGGACATTTCAGTGGAAGCCACCCATCGCTGTGCTCCAGTGGGGGTCCGGAGCTGCTCAGAACAATGCTGGGAAGCCGCGCTCTGGACAAGGCAGGAGACACGCTGTGTTAGTGTCTCCACTGGGCAGTGCCCGGAGTCCCAGTCGGAATTTACAGCTCGCTGCTTCCCCGCAGCCCACGGACGAGGGCGGCCCCTCTGTGCAGGGCCCGGGCCGGGGGATCTCTGCGTGCCGTGGTCGCCCCTGCGCAGGGTCCCGCCGGGCAGGGATGCAATGCCGGGGCCGGCGCTCCGGCGGTGGCACCGACCCGGGGTGTCCGGGGTGTCCGGGGCACTGGGACAGTGTTACGGTGCGGGGTGGCGATCCCATCCACGCTCGGTGGGATTTGGGCTCCTGTGAATCCGGCTGCCGTGGAAAAGCTGTCCCAGGGATGATCTTTAGTTTCTTTCCTGTGTTTGGATGAAAACCAGACCTGCGGTCGCTTCTGGTACCAGTGCTTTAAAGCCTTTCTTCAACCAACAGCAAAACTTTTAATCTTTCTAATATAACATTACAGAGAACAAACAAGTCTCTAATGCAGGCCCTGGGGTCTCTTGTGGGGAGATCCTGATAAAAACAGGGCTTTCTGTTTTGGAAATACCCTCTGGTGGATTTGTCTCTCACCAGAGACAATGGTGAACTTTCAAAGTAGGCAGAGACATGGGAAAAAATATTGTAATTAAGACTGCAAGTGGTTGGCTTTTGTCACGGAATGCTAGAGAACATTATTTTATAGGTTAAAAATTAAACATCTCCACCTCAGTATTAGAGGCTTCTCACTGAACTTACTTATCCAGATATTAAAGAGCTTTCTTCCGTGAATCCCTGCTTTGTGTGGTGTTTCACCTGGTTGTGTGTGAGACATCAGGATGTTCTCTGGCCCAGGACTTCCTGGCAAGTTGAAATATCAAAAAAATTTTGCCAGCTGGGCTGTTGCATCTGACCTTCACTTGACCTCTGCCTGCCCTCGATTAACATCTTGAAAATGATCCCAAGTTTCTCTTATTTTTCCCTACTTGCTGAAGATAAGCATGTTTAAAAACACTCATCGAAGCTGCCTCTCCCAGCTAAGTCTGCTGGGGCAGGGAAGAAGGCGGATTCTCTGCTGGGATGGTGCTCGTGTGGGCTGGGGGAACCAGTCCCTCTGCAGCCAGGTGTTCTGTGGTCACTGCTCTCCCTGACCTCAGATCCCACACCTCATTAGTTAACCCCCCCGGAGTCCTCATTCTATTCAAATACAACGTATTGAGAGAGGAGGAAGGAGATGTCCAGAAGTGCTGTGCTGGCTGAGCGCACCGTGGGCACGGGGCTGGGCAGGGAGGGACAGGTTTGTGTGGCAAACCCGGCACCTCGCTCCGAGATGTGGTCACGTTCACCCGTTTGCAGCAGCCCGTGGCCTGGATCACCCGAAGGACGTGTGAGTGAGTTTGGGGCTGTGCTGCACCCACACATTGCAGTGGATCCTGTTTTTGCAGGTTCATCTGAGTCATAGGATCATCACAGAGCCCCAGAATAGTTTGGGTGGGGAGGGACCTTAAAGACCATCTTGTTCAACCCCTGCCACGGGCAGGGACACCTCCCACTGCCCCAGGCTGCTCCACGCCCCAGTGTCCAGCCTGGCCTTGGGCACTGCCAGGGATCCAGGGGCAGCCACAGCTGCTCTGGGCACCCTGTGCCAGGGTCTCCCTCCTCACAGGGAACAATTCCTTCCTGCAGTGCTCCCACCAGTCTGTGATGCTCTGTCTGCTGTCCTCCCCTCCTTGGGAGAGCCCAGGTGGTGCAGGCAGTCCTTGTTAAAGGGATTTAAACTCCCTTCTAACGGAGCTGTTCTCCCCTATGTTTTAAACCAACAGTCCTGTGATTGATAAAGCTGTAAAACATCCAGTAGGGTTTTTTTCATCCCTTTCTGGAACCAATGATATCCCACTAACGGTCATTTGCATCTGCAAATTCTTCCCTGTAATCCGAAAGCTTTTAGCCTTTAGCTTTGCCATAACATAAGGGGTCTCTTTATATGGTTCTATGTACAGATTTCCTAATAAACATTTAATGAAATGAGGTTTTTTTTCTCCTAACCTAGATTGTTTTGTCTCCTGGGGTGAGTTTTTCAATCACTTTCCTTTGGTGATTGAAAGATGATGGATGCCGCCCGGGTCTTTACCAGGGTTCTAGGGCAAGTAATTTGTGCTTAGTGCTCAGTGACTGGAACAAAGGATTAATGTATTTTAAAGTTTTGGATGCTTGGGGTAATTTCTTTGTTGGCTGGGTCGGGACTGGCAGTCCACAGAGTATGGGTGGGCAATTTTTCTAGCTGATTGTGAAGATAGAGATAAAGCTATATTTTATGAATTGCTGTTTCCAAGGTCATCTGGAAATTGAGCAGTTCATAAAACATATCTTTGTTCAAAGATATATTTGATTATATAAAATATGATCCCAGAATCAATTGGGTACAAACAAGATGTTGCCTTTAGGGTTGAAAACACATTGTTAGAGGCATGAAGAGCAGAAATTGTCGCTGCTGTCTTTGTGTGGCTATTGTTTTTGGTCTTAATAGGAACAGAATGAATGACATTTTTCCACCAGACCACTTATGCTCAACTATACCTCCAGGACAACTTCCTGGCCAAAAATACTCAAAACAAACAAACACAATAGCAATTCTACTCCAATTACATTGTTTGCAAACCAGCTAGCGTTCATAGAGTACTAGGTTTGGCAAATCCAAGCACTTCAGCCCCTGGATTTTAATATTTGATGTCTGCGTGCGAATTTCTTGGAGCTGTTGTGCTCTTCAGGTGAGTGTTTGTGTAGCCATGTGCATGGGCACCTCCAGCGTTGTGACAAAGGCACAGCCCAGTTGTCTGAACAATTTGGGTATTGGGAAGATGTCCCTGCCCAGTGGCCAGATGCTCCTTGATTTCAATGGAGCTGAGATTTCAGCCTCGGGCTCTGGACCAAATCATACACCAATTTCAAAACTTTCACTGGAAAGAAGAATAACTGGATTTTTAAGTGTGGGAAAGACAGAAGAGGAGGAATTTATCAGTTGCTCTTAAATATAAGTGGAGCCAGGATTTGTAAGAGGAGGGTGAAATTTCTGGCTTTGTGGCACATTTTCATAGAATCATGGAATTATTAAGGTTGGAAAAGAGCTCTAAGATCCCATGGTTTGAGCTGCCAGAGGGATCCTATAGGGAGCAAACCTAAACCAACAAACCTGCTTATAACTTTCCAGTCAGTTTTCTTTGGTGATGGGACTGGTCATGAAAATAGAGATTGTTGTAAATCACAATTTAAATATTAAAAATTTTTTTTTAATAGTGCTGTAGATTGGTGTTGTAGTCAGTTTTCCTCCCTGAGAGAGAAGGCCACAGGAACTTAGTTAAAGGAAGAGAAACTTGTGTGTTAGGGAAGGTACGGGACATGTTGGGAGGAATAATGCTTTTGTTCTGGCTGCAGCAAAGTGGTTTCCACGCTTCATTCCAACCCCAAACCCACAGATCTCAGACTTTTCAGCATCTTCACACTTCCAGTCATCTGTGTCCCTTCCACCAGTGTCTGTTCTGTGTGAGTCAGCTGGGTGGGTGTCCTCAGCAGACCCTCAGGGACCTGGAGGAGTGGCTCCTGCACTGTCACACCTGTGTCTCCAGCTCCCAAGGTGGGACCTCTCCCAGGAACAGAGACGAGGCTCTGACTCCTGCTGGCATAACTCTGTGGGAGAGGCACGGCAGCGAGGACATCTTCCATGTCCTTGGAGAGCTTTGGGTTATTAACCCTTGGTGTTCTCTGCAGTTACTGCACAGGTAGACCCTCGGACAGTGGAGGTGAGGTGTGAATGTCCCAAGTGAGCCACATGGTCTAGTGCTGGCTCCTACAGCGGAGTCCCTGCCCTCTGAGGGTGCTGAGGCCCTGGCACCGGCTGCCCAGAGCAGCTGTGGGTGCCCAGAGCAGCTGTGGCTGCCCCATCCCTAGCAGTGTTTAAGGCCAGGTTGGACGGGGCTTGGAGCAACCTGGGATAGTGGGAGGTATTCCTGCCCATGGCAGGGTGTGGAATGAGATGAGCTTTAAAGTCCTTTCCAACCCAACCCATTCTATGGTTCCATGACTCTGTGATCACGGCTCATGGAGAAACATGGCCATTTGTTAATTAAAAGGTCAAATAGTGGTTACAGCAAAATGTTGCCCCTTGGAAATTTAAATTTGTCGTTGTTGTTTACCTGTCATGTGCCCCTGCCCGGCACACCAAGATCTGAGACAGTGGCTGCAAAGACTGCCACGAGAATGCCTGACCAGCCCATGGCATAAACCAAGACACAAGTTGCCTGAAGCATAAAGCACACTACAGATATTATATTATGTTTAATATTCTGGGTTTGGAGCCTGTAGTGAGGCACTGGGGGCAGAGGCTGGTGTGGGGCGATGTGTCAGTGTGACACCAAGGTTCTGTCCCGCAGGCTCTGGGCTGTGTGTGGTCTGTGCACGTTGTGTCCATCCACGCAATAAAGCCAGGGCTGTTCTACAGCTTCACTCAGATCCAGCCCTGCTACCTCCAGGGGCGTTGGAGGGTCCCAGACTCCGAGGAGTCCTGACACTGCCACCGAGGAGCTGACTCCCCTCAGAGCCCCGGCTGCAGACGCCACAGCCTGCCTGGGTGCACAGCAGGGACTGCCTTTTGCCCTCCCCATAAAAACCTAGAAAAAAGGAAGACAAACTCTGGTTGTGTTGTGAGGCTTCTTCCAAGCAGATCCCATGTTTCCATTCGTTCTGGCAGGAGGGAGCTTTCCTCAGAGTAGGTCCCTCCTTTGGTGGGTTGGCATTTGCAGCCAGTATTGAAACAAAGAGTCCAGGGGGTCAGGAGCTGCTGCTGCTGAGGTTGGGGTTTGTCTCCTTGTCAAACAAAGACCAAATCAAACCCAAGGCAATGGAGCATCACACCAGAAGCCGAGGGACTGCATCAGCCAAGAAGTGAGATGTATCACAGTGGGGAGCGTGCTGGCCCCCAAGACGTGTCTGGTGTCCCCACCTGCACGGTGACGTGCCAGGAACACACGTCCTCACTTTGCAGTACAGATGACAGAAATGGGGAAAATTCCTTTCAGTTAGGAGTTGCCCTCTTTGTAAAATGTTTGTGATTGAATTTGGAGCAAGTTGAGGCTGCAAAACATTTCCTATGGAAAGATGAATTCTGGAATTTTCCATCTTAGAGAATGTTGTAATACTCCTGTCTGAGGTACCCTATGTAAAAAGGATGGGCTGTGCAGCTGGTGGGATTTTGAACAGCAAAGTGGTGGGGACTCTACAGAAGGGGCTTAGGGAACAGCAGGCTTTGGGACCCGGCTCAGGTGGGTATCATGCCTCCAGATCTCATCCTTCAGTTAGACCTGGAAGCCTCAAGAACTGTGCCTGGAGCATCCTTTGGGTGTCTGGGTTCCTCTGACGAGAGCTGGGAGCTCAGACTCATGGAGACACTGCTGGATCTGCATCTTCTCCACCCCAGCACAACAGCCCCTGGTGCCGATGTGGAAGGGCTGTCCTGAGACCACTGGCTTGGGCAGGCTGAGAAACACAGCCCGTTTCCAAGAGATCACCCGTGCACCTTCCTTCCCTCCCCGCTCTGGCTCAGGAGGGGTGTCCTGACGCGAGGACAGTCGGGTGGGTGCCATGTGTGGAAAGCCATGGCTCTGGTGCAGGCACGTCAAGGATCATCTGTGAGTTTGTAGGTCTTAACTCTCCTTGCGCCTCCCCCGTTCCTGTGAGAAAGCATTTTTCAGCCTCCCTTTTCCGTGCCAAAGGGAATTCAAGCTAAGTTACTTTCTTCCTCAGCTGCTCAGAGAGACACGGAAGGATCCTGTCCTCCCAGGCCTCCAGATCCACCCACCTAAACACTTTGCCAGCCTCCACGTGCCAGGCAGTGAAGGGGAGCCTCCCGTGGCTCACACTGCAGCCCTTGGAGGAGGCCAGGCAGAGAAGTCCCATCTCCTCCTGACATCAGCTGTCCGGAGATCCCAGATGAGTCTGTGTGGAGGATCCCCACGGCTTGGGAAGCAGTGTCTGTGACTGGAATTGCTGGCTGTTCCAGAGCTCATGGAGCACCTTTCCCAGGACAACTGCTCCTGCTTTTTGCTGCCGAGGGGCTGTTTAAGTTGGATGCTCTGTGGGTGGGATGTGGTTTTGTCACTGCTCCATTGCTGGACTCTGTTTGGGCACTCTGCCCGTGGATGATTGATGATGTTTTGAGTTGAGGCTCTGAGGTGCTTGCAGGCATTCTGCAGGTACCAGAAGGAAAAGAGGTGTTGTTATCATCAAGGTACTTCAGCGTTATATCAAGTGTAATCAGAAGTGAATTAATTAAAGCCGTGTGTACACGTAAGTCCTTTTATGGCGGCCGTTCAAACAACTCCCATCGTGTAGTTCAGAGCTCAGTGTTTCAGACTTCTGTAACCCTCTCCTCTCTGTGAGTAGGCAGCAGATGCCAGGACTGCTGTCAGAGGACAAAACTCTCCTGCAAAGGTCTTTTTGTCAAATGTGGCTCTTAAAACAAGTTAGGAAATTGTGTGCATTTGTCGATCCTGGCTCCAGCGTTTTTCAGGGTTAATTTTTACAGCTCACACAACGAGTGTAGGATGGGATCTAATGGTTGCTTGGGTTTCATCTGACCTTGGAGTGAGCAAAAATCTGCAGAAAATTTGTATTTATTGTTGGTCTCAGCTCTACCGGGATTAAATTTCCTTTTTGCAGCATGACATGCCCTTGACATGGTTGTATCTTAGAAAAATTGCCTGCAAATATATCTGGCTGTTCTGTCCAACACCTCAGGCATTGTGAGGCTGGTGGTACTTCACCCCACGGAGAGGAGACAGGAATTTGGATGGAGGAGGGGTTGACAGAATTGCAAAGTGACCAGAGATACAGATCCTAAGCTGTAGCTTCAGTCTGACAAGCAGAGCCAAAACCCTTCTCCCCGTTTTGGTGAACTTGGCAGCAGTGGGGGCTGAGCTGGGGTCGTTGCCAGTCCAGCTGTGGAGGAGACCACAGCTGGCAGGGCTGCTCCAGGGGAACCAGACGGTGAGGAGCTGAAACTGCAGCTTCAGCTCAGCCTGCTCCGGGGTGATGGGTGACTTGGGTGACCCTGGGCCTGTGTTTTGGCTCCGACAGAAGCTGGACTGGCCCCATCTGAGCAGCAGTAACCTGTGTGGAGGAGGCTGGGAAGCTGGGAATTGATGGAAACATAAGCAGTTAGACCTGGACCCTGCTTGGTGTACATCTAAAGCTGTCAGCCCAGCACAGTATGCTGTTTTGATATGTCCAAAGCAGGTGACTTTGCTTTCCCAGCATGCTGGAAAATGTGTCAAACAAGGAGGAGATTAAAATGACCCCAAATGCTCGGAGCACTAAGAAAAAGGGCACTTAAAATCCTCGGATCTTTTTGGACTAAACTCATGGTTTTCTGAGCTGCAACACTGTGACTTGGACAGGGAAGAGATGGGAAATGGGTCAAAAGCTGAAAATGCACCAAAATGTAAAAAACACTTTGACATACGCCAGCATTAGCACTTCGTGTGCTGCTCTGGTCTCTCAAGCTACTTTAGTTTACTGCTGGAGAAGGTTGAAAGGTGATTCAGTCATAGTTTACAAGCACATAAAAGGGAAGGGGTTTCTGGTTGCTAGATGGGATTCTAATTTACCAGAGAAAGGCAGAGATCTCTTGGCTGGGAGCCAAAGTTAGAGAAGTTCAGACTATGAATAAGAGCTGCAGTTTAAACAATACGAGTAAAAACCAGAGGAAAGTCTTTGGCTGGAATTAAGCAGAGTCATCAGCAGTGAATGGCTCTAAATGAAGATTTCTGTGTTTTTCTGAAAGATGCAGGAATTATGAAGTGAGGCTTCCCAGCCCAGAGCAGCCCTTCCCAGAGACCAAGGCCAGGCTTCCCTTTTGCCCAGAGCAAGGCTCTGGATGCTGTTTCCCAGGCTTGGGGCTCTGCCTGCTCTTCCCACGCTGCTGTCCAAGCACAAGCCCTGCTGCAGTGCAGCAGAAAGGGCACAGATGTGCTGGGTGTCAGGGAGCACAGCTCTGCCTCTTTGTGCACAGCCCTTTCCCCAGACACACTCCAGAATATTTCTGGGTTGGATTCCCCTCTCACTGCTCTGTCTGATTCAGCTGGGGAATTGCAGTCCATGCAGTCCATGAAGTGTGGCCTGCAGCTGAATAGGCTGTCTCTTTCCCTCCCGTAGTGAGACACCAAAAGCATGTAGACTGGGGTGGAAAGATGTTCTCCTCCCTTCTTCTGGGCAGGGCTCTCTGCTGCAGGGGTGGGACGCAGTGTGTGAGCGTCAGCTCTTTGGTTTTTTTGGATCTGCCTGCTCAGGAATGTCCTGGAATCATCACTGGTGGCACGTGCAGAGTTTTAGGTGAGACGTGATTCATGTTGGTGGGGAGATCATGGAAAGTTTCTTGCTTGCTCCTGGCCCTCTGCTTCCACAGGCTCCAGGTTTCCGGGGTGTGCCCTGCTCTCTCCAGCATTTCGGTGGAGAGGGGCAGGGCTGGCACCCCTTTCTCCCAGGACATGCTGCCTGCTTCATAAATCTGCAGCCCCCCAGGCTGGAAACACAATGAAGCAGAAGCAGCCATGCCCAAGTCAGGCCCTTCCCTGTATTTAAGGTGCATGGATAAGGTTGGTGTGGGACAGGGTGACCTCGGGGTGCAATAGAAGCCAGCTGACACACACATTCAGACAGAATAAATATTTGAGAGTCTATTTCTCTATTCCCCAAAATGACCCCTATAAAAGCAAGGTCCTGTTTACCTTCCTGGCTCTCCGTGCAGTGTTCTGAGAAGAGACCAGCTCTCTTCGCCCTTCACTGCCTTCCAGCTCTTCTGGGCAACCCATTTCCAGGCAAGGATCAGGGATATGGGTGTCACAAAACCCATGAAACCTTGGATTTTCACAGAAGTCCTAAAATTTGGTGAAAGTTGAGATAATTTCTGGTCAGAGGTCTCTGTCTGTGCCAAAGCACAATGACCTGGGAAGCAGTGAGCGATGTCAGTGCACAGCCTGCTGCTGACCCAGTGCTTTTGTGCTGTCCCTGTCCTGTTGGAGTCAAGGAATGGTTTGGGTTGGATTGACCTTAAAAGAATCTTAAAACTCATCTCATTCCAACCCCCTGCCATGGGCAGGGACATCTTCCACTATCCCAGGTTGCTCTAAGCCCCGTCCAGGCTGGCCTGGAGCACTTGCAGGGATGGGGCAGCCACAGCTGCTCTGGGCAACAGCTGGAAGTGCCGGGGACCAGCCCTGCCACGTTACCCACCCACAGCCCTGGGCCTGCCTTTCAGTCACTGTGAGCTCTGCTTGGCTAACTCCTGTTACCCTCAGCTGATCCATTTCTATCCATGTTGGGATCCTTTTGGTTAAGGACAATTTAGGCTCTCATTCCCACGAGGAATATGAGAGTCCTGAGAGCTTCCTGCCACAGGAGCATTTTCCTGATGGTCGCTGTGCTTTTCATTACTTCATGTAAGATCCCTTTTGGTGAAAACAATCTTTAAATACTACCAACCTACGGTAACCTAGCTTGGCATGAAGAACCAGAGGAGACATGCAAAGGTCTGTAAAACAGTGATTGCTCTGATGAAACGCATCCAGTCCCTCCGCCTTTGAGTGCTCTGCCATATCTCAAGATCAGAATGCACAAGGCAATTAGAAGGTGGTTTGTGCATATTAGAAAGAGGAAGTTCTCTATCTGTAACACATCTCAGACAAGGGGAAACCACTGGTACCAATATTCTTAAGGCAAAACCAGCAAGTTGCTGTTTCCTTTTTTAAGGTTAACACTGAGAAAGAAAAAGGGAGCTAGAAGAGTGCAGAGCTGTCAGTTGAAAGAAAAATTGCAAGCCTGCTAATCCTTTCTTGTCAGGTTTAATATAAAGCCTGGCAGAGATTGATAAGAAGTGTCTCCCTCTCTGTCTGATGTTCCAGGTGCATGGTAAAAATCACCTCTCCAAAACACCCACATGCAGAGCCAGGCTCCAGACTGGAAAGGCTGCTGGCCAGCCTGACACTGCTGGCATAAAACCATTTAAAATACCTATATTCTTCCACTTCTCTCCTTGCAGCCTGAAGAATGGCTGTCCCTCCCCTTCTCACCCCTTACACATACAGGTTTTTCTTGCAGCCCCTCTCAGTGCTCTGCTGATGCTGATGTTGTGCTGAACAAGGTCTTTGCAGCACGCATGGAGCATCTGGGGCTCAGGGGACTTCTCCCTGTGACCTGCCTCAGCTCCACCTGCAGTAAAACATCCTGGCTGGGGCTGGTGGGGCTGTGGGATTGGCAGCATGCCCGTGGCAGCCACAGAGGTCGTGTAGGTGTTGGTAATCTGCAGCAGCAATGGCAAGGAGCAGAGGAAAATAGTCTCTGAAGAGCTTGAGCTCCTGCATGGTGGGAGAGCCTGGAGAGCTCAGCAAAGCTCTGCAGGGACAGGAGACACGGGGGTCCTGCCTGCGTGGGTAGGGCTGCCATGGAACCATCAAAGCTGGTCATGTGGAGCCTCCAGAGCTCCGTCTGTTCCCCGTGTGGACCTTTCTGACTCCATGCTCCTTCCCTGTGTGCTGCTTTCCCTGGGCAGCCCCTCTCCATCATCACGTGGCAGCGGGGGCAGCGGGAGCTTTGCCCAGGGGAGGGGGCTCGGGGGGCTCCTGCTGTGCGTGCACAGCTCTGAAAGGGGCAGGTTTCACAGCGTCTCCTTTCTCTTTTCGTAGCTGTTCCTCCCAAACTGAAGAAACTGAAAAGCCCAAATGTTCATGTGGGTGAGAAGATCTCCCTGAAATGTGAGGCGACTGCTGGGAACCCTCAGCCATCCTACAAATGGTTTAAAGATGGCAAAGAGCTGAAGAAGAGCAAAGACATCCGGATCAAGTATGGGAATGGGAAGTAAGTACGGCACGGGGCTGCTCTGCCTCTGCTCACTCAGTGTCTGGGTCTGGGGCCATCTGGCTGGGGGTGCTGCTGTGCTCCCCAAGTCGCTGCTGAGCAGCTCTGAGGGGCTCCCTCAGAGCCACAGGCTCATGCTCAGCCCAGTTACCAAGCCCAGGAGAGCAAGCAAGATCCCCAGAGTCCTCACAGGGCAGTGGGGAGAGGAGCAGGGCATGCACAGGGAGGATGTTGGGTTTGTAGGTGAGGTTCTCCTTGGGCCAGAGCAGCACTGGATACCTGAGACAGGTGTCCTGTGATGGGGGAGACAAGGCTTTCCCTGGTAGCTGTGGGCTGGGTGTGGGCAGCTCAGACTGCCTGGGGTGACTCCTGCTCTGGGATTAGAGGGTTGGATGCAGAAGGTTCCCAAACCCAGCTGTTGCCCCATCACTCACCAGCAGGGCTGTGGGAGGAACTGGTTTGCTCTCTCCTGAATTTAGGTGGACAAGAAGCATCTAAGGCCACTGCAAGGCTCCCAGAATGACAGATTAGTTAGGGCTGGAAGGGACCGCTGGAGATCATCCAGTCCAACCCCCCTGCCAAGGCAGGGGCACCTGGAGCAGGTGACCCAGGAATGTGTCCAGGTGGGTTTGGAGTGTCTCCAAGGAGGGAGACCCCACACCCTCCCTGGGCAGCTGTTCCAGTGCTCTGCCACCCTCAGTGTAAAGAAGTTCTTCCTCGAGATGGAGCTTTTCATGGTTTAGTTTATGGCCATTACTCCTTGTCCTGTCACTGGGCACCACTGAAAAGAGTCTGGCACCATCCCCTGACACCCCTCAGAGATATTTATACACACTAATGAGATCGCCTCTCAGTATTCTCTCCTCTACGCTGAGCAGGGCTGAGATGGGAGAGGACATCACAACACTGATCAGGGGCCACAGCCACCTGCAGAGACCTTGTCTCATGCAAACCCTTTCATCTCTCCACCCAGGGCAAGCTCCATCACATCTGCCCCAAAGTCCCCACCCAGCAAAGCTCTCGGGTGACTCTCAGTGAGTTGTCACCCTCAGGACCACTGCCTTCAGGCAGTGCTAAAACTCCTGGAGAAAGAGGCCCCAGTGACCAAGCCAAGGGGTTCTCACTGGGAACTGATTTAAATGGACCCATGTTGATATCTCTCAAGGCCCAATATTTACATGTGATGTATCTTAAAATTATTCCATAATCATGACTGTGCTGACATTCACACATCCTGACCTAGGCAGCAACACTCAGCTTGCAACTGCCTGACCCCTTGGAGAATTTGATACTAATTCTTTGCTACCACATGTTCTGGGTGTGTGAATTCAAGCTCATTATGGACTTGATAGAGTAGCAATTTTTAAAATTAAAAGCCACTACAAATCAGTGAGGAAAAATCAGTGTCAGTGCTTGAATAGGGCGTTGCCAATTGCTCTGATTTAATTTCAGTCCTGTTGGGTTTGGTTCCAGAGTCACACCCAAAATGGTTGACCTCCTTTGTGATAATTCTAGGACTTGTGGCTGTTTGGGGAGGAGGCAGAGAGGTGGTCAGTGGCAGCACCAGCAGATGGAGATACCTGGGTGCTGTCTGCTCAGGAAGGGCTGTCTGGGCTCTCAGGCAGCGCAGGTAGGGCAGAGCCGTGCCTGCCTCACTCCTCTGCTGCCCTCAGTGTTCTCTGTGGCCCTTGTCAGTCTCGTGGCCTTGGTTGTTTAGCAGTGGGTGCTGGGGCTGGGGTGCCCTGGAGGAGTGTCTGCACCACGCTCTGTAGCCAGAATCCTGGGAATCCTGCGTGTCCATCCCTGAGGGCTGACGGGTGCTGGGGAGCAACTCCCCTGAGAGCCAGAGAGCAGCTGGCCCCAGACCAGACACCCGGCAAACCTCGCTGGGGAGGGATCCCCTCACGGCACTCCCTGCTGGGCTCCCGGATAGCCCAGCCCTTCCTCGCCTCCTGGCACCCCTGTCCAGCACCAGGCTGTGCGAGGATGGCGTCCCACCCCCAGCCCTGCAGGGAGGACACGCAGTCCCTGGGCCAGGGACAGAAACAGATGGGACGAGGTTGCTCCCCTTCCCTCAGGACACTGCTGTCGAGTCATAATTTTGCATTCACCAGTTTCCATGGCAACATGTTGTCTCTCCAGTGAGAGGCCAAAGATGTGTGGTGCTGGAAGGGCTTCCTGCTGGCAAAATAAGCCCAAGGACAAACATTTTAAAGGAAGCTCAACACCTGCCTCCTGCAGTGTCTAAGACTCCCTCAGCAGCAAAGGTGTGAGCCCAAAGCATCCCCAGAATCGCTTCCCATCCCAGCTTCTGCTCCCTGCTGCCATTAAAACGTGTCTGTCTTGTGCTAGGACCAGGCTTTGGAGACTGGACTCAAGCAGTGGTTGAGCAGGGACAGAAGGAAATGGCCTCAAGCTGTGCCAAGGGCGTTTAGGTTGGATATTAGGAAAAACTTCTTGACTCTTGACTGAAATGGTAGTCAGGCATTGGAACAGGCTATCCAGGGAAGTGTTCAAAGGATGTGTAGATGTGTCACTTGGGGACATGGTTTACTGGTGGCCTTGGCAGTGCTGGGGAATGGTTGCACTCAGTGACCTCAGAGGGCTTTTCCAACCTAAATGATTCTGTCATTCTGTGGGACAGTTCTGAGATAATCACCCCTCAGTGAGCATTTGCCCCTATTAAGCAGAGCAGGAACTCTTCTCCGAGAGGATCTGGATGGGTCTGCGCCCACCCAGTCTGGCATTCCCCCTTTGTCCCCTCCACTGGGTTTGCTGGGCCTCAGTGCTGAAAACGCCTCGAGGCAGAGTGGCCACTGGCATTGGACCTGCCTCCCTCTGGTCTGGAGTGCATGGAACAAACCTTAAAAACTGCTCAGAGCAGGCTGAGGGTTGAGGGAGCCCTCATGACTTTGATGTCTTCATTATGCAGCTGGTGGGGCCAAGTTTAGTGGAGGGACATGTGATATGGGTGTAGATCATTACTTGCAGCGTGTTGGGAGGGGTCTCCAGGGAAGGATAAGAATCCCAAACTGTAAATCTCTGAAAGGACATCTTATTCTATAATGATTATTTTAAGAATAATGGGATTCATACATCTGGCTCCATTTAGAGATAACACTGGTCTCCAGATAATCCTCTGTGCTTCCTTTCAGTTCAGAGCGGGGATTCCAGAGGGCCAGAAATGCAGCAGTGGGAAGGGACCTTCACAGGGAAAGTACACCAGGCAAAAAGCTTCTAAGGCTGTGCAGGACCTGGCCAGGTGCACAGGATCATTTCTTCAGAAGTGTAATCCAAAGACCAGTGGAGTTTCCTGCTGGAGCCAGGCAAAAGGAGCCCTCCAGCAAGTGGTGTTTGCCAGTGTTCCCCTTGGCCCTGTGAGGCCCTGGCAGAGCTGGGCACAGCTGAAATCTGTCTCCAGCTCTGAGATCTTTAGCATGCGGGGGTTAGGATGGGAGACAAGAACATGGTTGCCCTCTGTGACTCATTCCTGGCTTTCCTCCCCACGTGTTTAAAGACCCCTGAGGTCTCTAACTAGAAAGTGTGACTGAAGCACTTTATTTTTGTGATCAAGTTTCCGTCTGATCTCTAGAATAGGGGATCTCTTTCAAAATAAGGGATGTATATGTTGTGAGGAGGAGAGGAGCACTCTACTGCATGTCAGCTCTGCAGCTTTTCCATCAATCATTTTCCCTCTTCTTTTTAAACTTACTGGTAAAACTTCTGGTGCCATCAGGCAAAGGAGTCAGGTTTTTTTCAATGGATATTTGCTGGAGGGAGGGGAACAATTCTGATTCCTCCTTTCTGAACTTCATGTTCCATCTGTAATTAGTGACAAGCTGGGGCAAGCCTGGCTTGCACTAAGAAGGGGAAACTTCTCTTTAAGGTGGAAGAAATTATTGGCTGGAATTTTATCTCCGTCCCAATTTAAATAAAACGCAGTTGATGGGGATCCCAGAGAAATTACCCAGAAAGAATTGCCTGTGGTAGTGGAAGTACAGCCTAGTGAGTGGCTCTCCCTCCGAGCTGCCAAAGCGATGCCATTTTTGGCTGAGTGTGTCTGAGGTCTGATTGAGGCTGCTGGCTCCCAAGAAGTTCAGGTTGGGTTTTGACTTTCTGATTATCCTAGAAAATGGTCAAATGCCAGCTGTGGAGGAAGCCAAGGGGTGTTTTTTGCATGTGGAGGTGTACAGAACCTTGCCCTCTTGAAGCTGTGCTCAGGGCTCAGCCTGGGACATGCAGAGCTTCAGCTGGAGCCCAGGAGCCTGGTAGTCCCTGAGCTGTGCCTGTCCTTACAGCCCCTTCTCTTTGTGTGCTCTTCTACCAAGGGACATTGCTGGGGTGATGAAGTAGGCGTATCATTAGATTGGAGAGGGTTGGCAGTTCAGTTTGGGACAAGCTGACCATATGACATCCCTTGGGAGTAGTGTCCTACTTTCAGTATCACCAGGAATCCCTATTGTTAGCCGGTAAGTGCAGCCAAGGGATACCCTCCTCTCCTGTTTCTGTACAGTAGTCCCTCAGGCGATGCCACTTGAGCAGATTCATTGCTGGGGTCTTCCTTGTAGGGCTCCCAGTTGTAGATTATTCCCCACCCACAATGAATGGGGCTGTGGTCTTCCCTGTACAGCTCACTGCACTGGAATGAAGGCAAAAAAAAAAATAAATAATGCCAAAGCAGCAGGGGAAAGAGAGTGCCAATAAAG
This sequence comes from Machaerirhynchus nigripectus, assembly GCA_013397975.1. Classification (NCBI taxonomy): domain Eukaryota; kingdom Metazoa; phylum Chordata; class Aves; order Passeriformes; family Dicruridae; genus Machaerirhynchus; species Machaerirhynchus nigripectus. The sequence goes on along the minus strand of VZRQ01007361.1, from coordinate 3,168,464 downwards.
ATAAATGATTTCCTAATTAAGCCTGGAGACAAGGAGGGGCAAAGAGGACTGTTGAAGCCTTGTGGGAGCCAGAGTGAACCCAAGCAGGCTGTACCACCACTCTGGCAGGGGTCTTTGGGCTGACATTTTTAAACAAAGGAAAAAGCTCATTTGACAATGGATCTTGCAAGAGCAATTCCAGATGCCTTGAAGCGAAGGCTCTTCTCAAGCACCGGTGTTGTTACGATCACCAGGGGAGCTGCTGCCTTGCTAACTCTCACGATGTCATTATAAGTCTCCGATATTTGGGATTTGGTTTTAGCTGCTGAAGGCACTTTATTGGAGGGGGGGTGTGAAGGAGAGCATCTCCTTTGTTTGTCTGCCTGTTGTTTTAGAGGAGATGATGGACATCATCTTGGCCAATGCACCTGGGACTGAACCAGGGAATTTGAGAACTGAAAGGAGAAGCAGTTGGGTCTTGAGCTCAAACAATCCACAAACTTTGCAAGTTGGGGCTCCTGAGAGAGTCAGGGAATGGACATTTAATCAAACTTGACTGCATTATAGTTGCTAACAAGTCATGGTCAGTTGCTGGGCTGCTTCAGCTGATGGGCTCTGCAAACTTAGAGGTGGAAGGAGCTTTATGTGCCTGAAATTTTGCGTGGATTTTCCAGCCATGTTGGCTGCTTACAAAAAAAGAAAAAAAGTAGAAGTCTCTCTCTCTACAGACCTTTGCCCACTGAGGTTGCAAAATGTCACAGATTAGGTCAAGGCCCTCACTGAGACACGAGCTGAAATCCCATTCATCCTGTTTAGGTTAAAATGTTTTACCTTCGGGGAGGAGGGCTGGGGCGAGGGCTGAGGCTGCTGGCAGTTCATCCGGCACAGCACATCAGCGACCTGCAGGCGTGAATTTGCCTGGATCTGACACTGGTGAGGACCTGTGATCTGTATCAGCTGCAGGAAAATGGCTTGGAGAGAAAAGAATGGCATGCCTCCCAAAGGCTCCAAGCTCAGAAAGGAGACCCAAAACTTTACCTAGATCTCTTGCACACCCCGTGTACGACCACGGTGGTGTTTCACAGAGGTTTTGAGAAGTAGTTCCCTGCCCGTGTGAAGGTGCCACCCCTTTCCCATGATCTCTGTTCCCCAAAATGCTTTTTCCTGATACGATTATATGCAGCCTGGCTCTGCTCATCTCCACTTCTGGGCTCTGCCCAGGGCTATCACCGTGACAGCTCTTGGTATGGAACCTCCCTCTCCTCCTTGGTTCTTTATAACCAAAGCACTTTGCTTTAAAGGTCCTCCCAGGCCTTTCTCCCCACTTCTGGCAATCCCTGAAGCTTTGCTCCTGCCTCTGATTTGCCCAGCATATCAACCTCCATCTGTGATTCACTTCCAAACTAGGACCTCTGTGCCTTCCCCTCAGCAGCACTGGCCCTCTTTTCCCTCCCTGCCACAGAACCAGCTCATGGTTTGCTTGCTGAGACAGTGAGACCTGAGCACCCCGAGAGGGCCTTGTCTCTGTATTGAGGTCACACTATCTTTGGGATTGCGAGTATCTGTTCCACATTTGGTGCTGGGAAGTCCCTGGCTCTTGGGAAGCTGTTCCAGTATGAGATCACAGGAAGCAGGGAAGGAACCTGCTGGGAGCTGGCCTCAGAGTACTGCTCCAGGACCTACATTTTCTCAAAGAAATTAAAATCCTGGCATTGGGGTTGGAGGAAACATTCATAGGATGGATCAGTTGCCTTGAATTCCAGGAGAAGTAATACAAAGGGCCCTGCAATGGCTTCGGGTCTGTGCTTCAGCGGGAGCCCAAAACTCAGCTTTTACTCATTTATTGATGTCACACCCTGGCAGGTGCCAGCCACAGCCTGGCCTGGCACAGAGAGCAGCAGCACACAGGGGTTTGCCTCTCAGCACAGCACCACAAAGTCTGCTCCAGGCACTGGTGAGGTTGTGTGTCACTGCCTCTGCTGCCCCACACCTCTTCCCATTGCCACAACACCCCTGGCTGCGTTTGAGCCTGGAGGGGGTTGCACAAGTGACCCTGCTCTTTGGAGTGTACTTATTGATCTTCTCCCCTCTTGTTGACACTGCCCGACCCAGAAGTGACTCCAGCCCTCACTCTGAGACCAGTGTCAGTGTCAGCTCTGCAGAGTGAGGACTGGTCGAGTCTTCCTCTTAAAATCAGCCTGTCCCAAGCCTGGGCACAGAGAGACCACAGCACTGCTGAGCACAGAAGGGGCAAATCTGCTTTTCAGGTTAGAACAGCACTTTAATGTTGGGGAACAGGGGTAGGAGAGAGCAGGCAGCGTGGGTCAGGGGATGGTTGGTCCTGTCCTGGGCACTGCAAGGACATTACCTGTCTCCCACTGTCCCAGCAGGTCAAGCACAGAGCGGGTCAGATGATGGTGTGAGGGGAGGAAGGGAGATACAGAAGGGATGATGGCCCAGCTGAAAACTCCAAACCTTCCTGTCCTTACCCCTTTTATTTGATTGCTTTGCTTGAGGGCATTTCTGTCCCCTTTCCCATTTGTTCTTTCTGTGGCTGATACTCAGCTGGCCAGACAATGCTCTGGAGCGCAGAGCAGCCAGCACAGGACACTTGTTTTCCTCAAGCACTGCAAGCACAGCCATCCCGCCCAGCTCTGCTCTGCTCTGCCGAGCACAGCTGGAAGGCAGGGAAGAGATCAGGGGGGCTGTGCAAGGGAGAGGATGCTCCTGGCTGCCCCTGCCCTGCCAGACCATGGGGCTTTGCCATGGCCATCCCCACACTGCCCTTGCATAGCAGCGATTCCCTCTGCCTGAACTTATCCCACTGAGTGCTGGGGAGGATGAAGGTGTCCCCCCAGAGCCCCTGCCCCAGCCCGTGGGGCTGCCCAGTGTCTGATGGCTGCTGGACAACACTTGTGGTTTGTAAGCTGGATATCCTGAATCTTCTTGCCAATCATTAACCTGCTCTCTCAGGGCAAATGCAGCTCGGTGAGAGTGCCAGGGCAGCACGTAGGCACCAATTAAATCTCTGGCAGGATGCAGGCAGTGCACGTTCCGGCGAGTGCTGGCACTCCTGCTCTCGGCAGTGCCCGTGTGCTTCCTGCCGCCAGCTCTCCGTGCAGGCAGAGGGGAACGGAGTTAATGGGTGACCACAGCAGGGCATCCAGTGTGTCCTCTGCAAGGGTCATGTTTGGGAATTTCCTTCTCCTAGGGTTTCAGGTGTGTTTACTATGTGCAGTGCTCTTCATTGACAATTTTGGGGCCACATATGGGGTGGCCTCCAAATTCTCTTCATCAGCTTATTCCTTGACTTCTCTGTTACTTACGTGTTAGTTACCCTATTTTTAGAAGACTATTAAAATACTACAGCAGTAGTGATTCTAGAGCTATTCTTGTCCAGAACGATGCAGAAGTGGCTGAACTCACGCAGGGAACACAGAGTGCTCAGTGTAGGTGTCTTGGGGGTAGCTCATGGCAGCTGCTCTCCTGATCCCATGCTCTGACATGGATGGCTTGGTGAGGAGATGACCTGGGAAGATGGCCCCATTTTGACTTGGCAGTAGGTAAGAGGGGAAAAATGATTCAAGCTTGACCAAAGTGCTGGTGGGAACATGACTGCTGTCATGAGAAGTTCCTCCTTGGCTCAGTTGCAGGGCCTGTTTCTTCTCCTCTCCCTGCACTGGAGGCCCCAGGGCCCAAGCTCACATTTAGATGTCTAAATTACAGCCGATGAGGACACCCTTCCCAGCCAGAATTTGCCAGGATCTTTGTGTAGGTCCTGGCCAAGGGCTGATCTCCCTGTTTCCCATTGTAGTCTGGAGATTGGCACTGAAGAGGGTGATTTACTCATCCCTCCAAACTGCCCTCTGGGGGACTCTTTTCTCTTGGCCAGAAAGGTATTTTGGGGGATCTTCTTTTGGCCAGGCTGAAGGTCTCCTTGTGAATCCTATCCCTCAGAGCTTGCAGACAGCATATTCCCCATGGCTTATCCCTCCACTGGCACTACAGGAGATAATTAGTGCGTGGCTAAGTCATATGTGCTGAGGGTCAGGGAAGACAATGAGGCAGATTTTCCCCCGGAGTAAAGAGATGTCAACAGAGTTGCACTGCAGCGAAGTGATGGGATCTGTCAGTGACCCTGGCCCTTTCACTGAGCAAACAGCCCGGGGCAGCGCCTTCCTCCAGAAGAATGGCATCGTCTGGCAGCCAGGCACCCTTGTGAACGCACACGTAGGGCTCTCCCAGGGCCTGCTGTCCCCAGGAGACACTGCCCAGGAGCCTTCAGCTCAAACTCCTGTGCCCAGGGTGACTCCTTGGATGCCACTCTTTGGTGTGTCTGTGAAACCAACCCTCAGGAGAGCAAAGTACCTGCCCCTGCGGACAGCAGCGGGAAGAACACAACTTTGAAAAGCTGATTTCCAAAGGAGTTTTGTGGTATTTCAGGAGCACTTGGAGATAGTAAAATAGAGCAAAACCAGACTGGTCACCTTTGGCACACACAGACTGGGCGAGGACTTGCCCCGTTGGCGTCCTTCAGCTCAGCTCTTCCCGTGCGCAGGCATTATCCATGTTCATCAAAAGGCCTGTGAAGCAGGGTTTCTCTCTGGCTGTTTCAGTGCTTCCTGGAATAGGGAAATTCTCATTGCAGTCATGCTCCACGTGAAAGCTGATCCATATCTCCAACCTTCATCTCTTCTCCCCCGTCTGTCACCTGACATTATACAGCACAGTGCGGAGACCAAGGGGGGCCACACCACTGGCCTGGTCTAACAAGAAAAAGCATTTTTCAAGGGGATCTTACAGCCCAGGATAATTTCAACAAATTGTGCTGGCAAATAAAAGTAAGCTCTTTTGACAGTACAAGTCTTATGCATTAAAACAAAGTAATCCCCATTGGTTTCACCTTGATGTTGCTATGCTCCAAATGCCAACACCGCTCTTTATTCTGCTCACATTCCTCTCCAGTTCCAGGTAAAAGACCAAATGTCTCTCACTCTGTTCTTGGAGCCGAATCTGTCAAGTGTGGCCCCTTTTGTACCCCTAGTAACTCCCTAATTCATATCTTTGGGACTTAAACCCCCTTATCTGTAAAAGATCACATATCGAGGTGATATTCTAATACAGCAGTGGATTTTTCCAGTTGCTCCACCTGGTGCAGTGTGCTGTGGATTGAGATTGCCACGCAGCCAGTTATCGTTAGAGCATCTGTGCTCTGGCAGCTGAAGGCAGCGTGTCCATTGATGCTCTCGGCTCTGCCCTGGCAGAGAGCCCCGGCGTGCTGATGTGCCAGGGCGGTGTTTTCTATGGACTCCGAGTTAGAGCCTCGCTCTTCCAAGCTGCTTTCAGCATGTGCTGCCTGCAATGCAGCCTGTCCGAGGGCTGGCTTGTGAAACAAATGGTGTATTCTGGCAGAGAGGGTTGAGACAGCTGGCAGAAAGGAATGGCTGGGCTGGGAGCAGTCTTGGAGTTGCATTCTGGAACCATCCCGCCCTTTTGATGAGCATTTCCACACCTTCCTCTATGGGGGGAGTGGGGAACATGCTCCTGTACAAGGTACTGCAGCCCAGCAGAGCCCACCCCCCATGAGGCACCCACTGTCCCTCCCAGCAAGGTGCAGGAGCCAAGAGCCACAGGGCAGCAACAGGCACTGGACACCCTCAAATGCTTTACTCGCCCTTGTGCGTTACCTGACCCCTGAGGCAGCACAGCAGCGAGGGCCACGACGCCCAGGGCTGTCCCAGGCTGTGCTCAGAGACTTGAGAACACTCAGGGAAGGGTGTCGAGCTGGGAGTCAAGGAGGCTTTGCACCACTCAGAATCAGCCCTCTCCTTTAGGCTCCCACGTTGGAATGCGCTGGCCTGAGTCACTGCACAAATGGATTTGGGGAGACCTACAGTTAGAGGCATTCAAGAGGTCTTTGCATACTGTCAGCATTCATTTAAAAATTGCTCCACATGTGGCCCCAGCCCATGCAATTGAACACTTGACCGCATCCTGTAAAACAGGGCAGCGCCTGTTTCCTGGGAGCTCTACCAAGTTGTCTCCAAGTGCTTTTAATTTACTAATATAACTAGTGAGATGTTCCTGCTGCGTCCTTGCGCCGTGCCTCCCAGGAGAACAGCTTGTCAGGGTGTTAAAAAATGCCAGTGTGCTTCTGTGAAGGGCTTCCTATGGACAATGATTTGCAGAGCCCAAAGAAAAGTCCTTGTCGGATGACACGTGTAACATTGCTACTGTGTCCAAGGCTAATGATTATTTTCCACATAAATGGAATTATATTTGCCTTCAGCAACATTGGCCACTGGGACCTCTTTCTAAAGCTGGCAGCACTTCCAAGTCTCTAAATAAAGGGACTGTATGACACAGACCTGAGGTAAAAGCTTGGGGTAGAAAGCAGACGGAGATGTTCTCATGAGAAGAGCAGACAGGGCGGGTTTCGGTAAGATGGCTAAAATGGAAGGAAATGTGGTAAAACAGAGGGTCTCATGTGGGAGTCCCACTGTGGTCTCATGAGTGGCACTCAGTGTGTGTTGAAGGCTCCTATAGATCCCCGTTAAACTGGGCAACAAAAGGTTTTGCCTATTAGTCAGAGCCAGCCCAGGGAATGAGTCATAGCCAGTGGGAAAGGCGATGCTCCTTCCCGCAGCGCCGCAGAGCTCTGCCGCAGAGCTGCTCCCTCTCCCATGGAGGAGCAGCACAGGCTGGGAGGTGGCACGGGCAGTCCTCACACCCACCCTCCCCTGCTCTTTCAAGGCACTTCTGGCTGGTAAGATGAGTGTGTGCAGCTCAGCCCCACGTGTCTGTAGTCCCTTGGAGTGTGTATTTGGGGGAGATGAGGTGCTTGCCCTATTTTTAGGCCCAGATGAAGCTGCCAGTGATATGTCCAGGGCAAACCCCAGGGACTGGATGTGCAGGCTGGAGAGGGATGAGCCCCCCTGGGCCCCGTGGGTGTTTGTGCTGAGTGTGTGGCACTGCTGAATGCAGCTGGCGGAGCGCTGGCTGCTCGGCATTCCTGCTGAGGAAGGTGCAGAACAGCCATCTCCTCTCCACATCTCCGTCTGGCAGGAAGATCCCACTGACCATCAGCAAAGTGGCTTTTTTCTAGTGTGGAAAGCCTGTGCTGGGGTGCTGGGACTCTTGGCCTCTACCCCTCACAAGCCTTTCTGTGTGAAGGAGAGCAGGTGTCAGACCAAGCTATGCAACATGCTCAGAGCAGTGGGCTCAGAGGGAGATGTTCACCCAGCAAATCCTGGGAAGGGACTTGTCCAAATCATATCCAGGCTCGAGTCCCTGTTGAGCCTGCAAGGTCAGGCAGCCCATCCTGTCAAGCAGGGGTGACCCTCCAGGCAGCGTCCCAGGGCCAGGAATGGTTGTCACTTCATGAGGTTGGTCAGCAATCGAGTAAGAAATGTCTGCTGTACTTTTCAACAGAAAGATTTCCAGACTGCAGTTCAACAAGGTGAAGCTTGAAGATGCTGGGGAGTACAGCTGCGAAGCGGAGAACGTTTTAGGGAAAGACACCGCAAAAGGCAGCCTGAATGTGAAAAGTGGTAAGTGAAGAAGCCAGCAAATGTCTCGAGCTGTCTGCCATTCCACAGAAAGGTTCTGCACATGGTCTGTCTTGTATTTTGTTTCATGCTTTCAGGATATCGAGTAAAACAATCTTGGGAGATAAGAAAAATGCAGCTCAGCATAAATGTTTATCTTTGTTATCTGTCACTGGCAATGTGGTTAATTTACATTTGAAATAAACTTACAGTCTATGTATTTTTTTAAAAAAGGGGTAAGGAGGAAAGAAAGCCAGTGGGCTTGATGTTTTCATTTTTTAAAGAATTTCTGAGAAGCAAAACTCACCAGAAGACAAGTAATTAGACCATAGCTTTGTGATGAGTGAAGTTGCTTCTGGTTTTCATCCTAGAATGTGTGCTCCATCTCTTAGAGCTCAGCGGATGGAGTCTGAGGTTAGGTGGTTTTATTATTATCTTGGTCATAATAATTATATTGCTTCACACGATGGTTTGGATGCACCCTCCGGCTCAGAAAGTCCCCACAGTGGCTGCCAGAAGCTGGGAGGGCACAGCTAGGGAGGGGGTGGCTGTATTTCCTAAGCTCTTCCTCCTGCCATTCACAACAGGCACCGTGGCAGCCTGGGCTGTGAGCACTGGGCTCTGGGCTCTGCAGCTCTTTGCTGGCATCCAGGTTTTTGTTCCCTCACCAGCCTCATCCCAGTGTGAGGGAAGGTAGCTTTCTCCTGCTGCTTTCTGGCAGTATTTTCTCTATTAACCTCAGCCTGTTTGCCATCCTGAATCTTTTGTTCCGTGAAGCTGCAGCGTCACACAGCCTCCCCCTCGGTTATGCTGCCTGTTCAGTCCCTGTGCTTGCAGAGTCTGGAGGACAGCCATCCATGCTCACACCTCCCTGCCTTCACCCTCCACGTCTGTGAGCTCAGCCCTGCTGCCCTGCCGGGTGTATTTCTGATTGTGGTAGGAAAGGTATCTCGAGTAAGGAACTGAGGCAGGGCTCTCCTTTTTTTTCCCCCCGACTCTCACTCTGGCTGTCCCACGCCACACAAACTGCTCCTGTTTGATGGGAGCTGCATGTGCAACCTCCCTTCCCCATGAGCAGCCACCAGAGCCCTGTCTGCCTCCTCTGCTGCCCCGTCCCCATCAGCAGCACCCCTCTGGCCAGAGGAGCGTGGCTGAGCAGTGCCTGCGGCAGGGCTCTGTCCCGCACACCGGGTAAATGCACATCTGGCCGCTGCAGCCTCCGGCTGCCCCTTCCTGCGGCCAGGGCGGGCAGCACGTCAGGGTTCGGCTCTCCCTCCTCAGGAAATCCCGCTGTGTGGCAAGGACCACTCACAGCAGGGATGGGCTCACACCCGAGATGCCCAGAAATGTGTTAAGACCTGAAAAACCATGAAGGACACACAAAGATCTCGCTGCAGGGTGCTGTGAGTCCGGTGGGTTCCCTGCCTGGAAGAATCCACGTTCTCAGCTGCCTCGCCGATCTGCCCTCGGCTTGCTGCTCAGCTGCACGCACACCTTGCTGCTGTTTGCAGGCCACCTGCCAGGACAGCAGGGGCAGCTGCAGCCCCCTGCAGAGGTAGCCCAGGTGATGGTGATCCCTGGAGGCTTTGGCAGCCCTGTCACCCATCTGCACTCTTCTTTCCTCCGTCCTCTGGAGCTACCCAGAGTTAAACAGCCTTCCCCAGTATGCGGGCACTGCTGTCCTGGAGTGTTCCTCTTCCCTTACTGCTGGGCTTTCTTGGGGTCTCGACAGCTTTCCTCACTTCTGCAAGCTCCCTTCTTCTGTGGTACCTTTCAGTAGAAAACTCCTCAGGGCATCTGAATCCACACGTGTGTTGTCTCCTGTTTTTTCTTCCCCAGGCTCCCTAGCACTGATCCTGTTGTGGCTTCCATTGCAAAGTGCTCTTTGCTCTATTCCAATACCACTTTTCAGTTTCAGAAGAGCAGCCTTTCAGCCATACAGATCTGTTGCAGATCACCAATACCAACACATCCTTAGAGAGAGAGTGGCTGCGGAGCAGAGACCCCTTGGCACTTAGAAAATGCCCATCAGCCAAAGCCTCACCTCATCCCTCCCAGTATTTCCCATTTCCCAATTCCAGTATTTCCACAAAACTCCCAGCTCAGAAATAAATGCTTTTGCACTGAGAAACTTTGTGAGGGTGTTAATTTCTGAGGAAATGCTTCTGGGCTTAGTCAAAATATACTGTGCTTTGGTTGTATTGCAGATCCTTATGACTTTGAAGTAAATTAGATGCTTTCTTAGAAAAATGTGCTACTTCCCAGTTCTCTTAATTGAATGTTGATATCACATGGCCATGAGGCCACAGGTGAGATGTGACTGTTTCAGACTCTTCTTTTCCTCAGATAATTTCTAGACATCTCCTCAAGCTGCCCTGCCCCTTGTTAAACACTGCAGAAAAAAATCAAGTTGTACAAAAAGCTCTTTCTGCTCCTAGCTTTTTGTGGGGTCTCACCCCTGTCTCTGACAGCCACTGCACCCCCAGCCCAGGCTCCTGGGGCTTTCTCCTTTGTGCATCCAGAGCTGTGAGGGACTTCTCCGAAGGTGCTGGTGCTGCCAGCGGGTTTGAGTAGAGCTGGTGTCTGTGGGCATTGGGGTTCCTGGTTAAGAAAGAGGAAATCACCACCTGTGCTTGTTCCCCTATTGCCTGGGGCCATGGCCTTCATCTGTTTCATGTTTCTCCACCTCTTGTAGGAGCATTAGTTTGTGCAGCAGATCTTCACGAGGCTCTTCAGAAAATCTCACCTTTTCCTAAACTCCACATTTTTTATCACTATCATGTCCTGCCATCCCATCTTTGCACTCTTGTGGCCATCAGGGCTGAGAAAACCTCCCACGGTTTTGCTCATCTCCTGCCAGGTGAGCCCTGAGCCATTTCTGCCTCTTCACCGTGACAGGAGGCCCTTCCCAGCGAGGGGACATCGTGCCCTGTGCCATCCCCTGCAGGGACACTCCTTGTCCTGCCTCTGTCACCCCGATCCCCTGCCCTAAACCAGCACTAACACCTTGCCAGCCCCCAGCCCGTGCCCCCCAGCAGCACCTGCCCTTCTGCTCCTCCCCACAGTAGCTAAGCCCACCCTGCTCTGCTCAAAAGAGATATTTTGTTCACTACTTTCTTACCTTAATTTCCCCAGGAACAACGAAAGCACCACAAGTCTTACCAGCCTCAGAAACTAAAATAGTTGTTATGGAAGAAGAGTGTAAGTACCTCTCCCCTGCTCCCCCCATACAGCTGCTTTCCCCTAATTTGTTTGTTATTATGAGACATTTTGTATAAATGCTTTATTGCCTCCTGGAATCTTCTTTAATCACTCCTTCTGTCTGATTTGTCCCAAAGCCACTGATCTTTCTTTCCCTAGATCTTTAAAAAAATCTGATTTATATTGCTGGTGTCTATCTTGGAGAAGGAGAATTTGATAACTATTGCAATGTGAGCTTGAAGAACGTGCTACTTAAAATTGCAGCTGAAGTTTAAGCATTCCCAGCTCTCTCAGTACATGGAGTTATTGATACTTGCAAGATGTGCTTGTTAGGGCCTTTGACTTAACAGGGGTTTTTTTAATTGCTTTGTTTTTAGGTTTGGGTTTGGGTTTTTTTTTGAGGGTAGTTGATAAAACCAAAACAGGCTGTAGGAAGTACAAGGAAAAAGACACGAGTCTTCTAAGCATAAGTAATAAGAAAATTAAATTGCAGAAAATCCATCCATGCCCTGCCATCCCATTTTTCCTGAGCCTCCAGAAAGCAAGAACAGATTTCCCCAGATGTTTAATTTGATTTAATGTGGCTGAAGGGCTTTTAGCATTCCCTCCAATTCAGTTGTCCCAAAAGCAGTAGAAAATGGGCACAGAGCAATAAAAACCAAGGAATGGATACAAGCGTAGATTAGAATCCTGGTGCCTGGAGGTTGGCTCAGCAATTTCTGGTGGAGGGTGTCTGTGTCAGGGCGTCTCTCCCCAGTGGGAGCCCACCAGGGTCCTGGCCAAACCCCTGGGAAGCCAGGACCAGGCAGGGGTTTTGAGGTCCGTGCTGTGTTTCCATCCCAGCTGCAGATGCCCAGGGCTGAGGGCACAGCTGGCTGTGCCTCGCTGTTGGCGACTCTGCTCTGCAGATTTTCTGCCCATGTTTCCTCCTTTGAAAGCTCAGTCTTTTATGATTTTAAAGGAAATCTGATTGCAGCCACACCAGGCACTGGCCAGGTATTCTTTTAAAAGCTTTTCTGATTAGAAAACTGCACTTAATATGTGCTCTTGTGTAGTGCTCAGCCTTGCACTGCACTAGAGACACCAAGCTGAGATACAGCATCATTAATGCCGTGGCCACACCATCCTTCCCCAGGACTTTTCCTTTGTTTTCACCAGAAGAGATCCATGCTACTTATTTGCATCATATTAGATAAATGCTATTTTCTTAAAAGCCGAATCTCAGAAAGGAAACGCAGAAATTTCCCCTTTTGGAAAACTTCTTTCCTCTGTGGGTGCATCATGACTGTCTGGGTTTTTTTCCAATGATGAGAAGAGATGGAAAAGTCTCTGGAGTTAAAGTTGTAACTCGGGTTTTCCTTCACATTCCTTTTTTGCAGTATCTCCCACGTGTTATCTGAGTAACTTGGAGTCTCTCTGATTTTTGTGGTGATTGATGTTGTAGCACAGAATTGCTGTGTGTACAGCATATGGGGAGGTGATGAAGATGTGAGGTGGGATGATCTGGAGAGCAGACAAGTATCTCATTCTTGTTAGCCTTGCATTTCTTTTCAATGTCTGTATTCAGAGTGACCTGTAGGTTGTCCCACCTCTCGCTGTTTCACTGAAATCTTGTAAATCACTTGTTGGATTTTAGGCACTGATGCCCCGGTACCTGGTATGTGAATGGCATGAGGCCTCATTCACAGTGAAAACATGTTAAATTAAGGCACTTTGTTTTGTGCTTGTCACGGGCTAAGGTTGTGCAGTTGGGTGGTCACAGTGGCTCAGCTCACAGGCAAGAACTTACAGGGATGTGGTAACTTGATCATGTGCCCTGATGCAGAGAGAATGCTCATTTCAACCTCCAGGGAACTCCAAAGGGTAACGCGATCCTGTCACGGCGCAGCGTGAGGCCGCTAGGCACGGTTCAGGAGTCTGGGGCTGTGGACATGTTGGGCAAACAGGATGGGAACCAGTGTCGACATTTAGAAACATTCTGATGGAGGCAGAACTGGAAGAGGGGTCTGAGCAGCCTGGAGAGCATTCTGAGATGGAAGGTTTATGCAGGGCAGGGATAAGAAAACCCTCTCAGAGTTTCATTTTAAAAAGGTAAGATAATGTTTGAAATCTCTGAGGAGGTCAGGTAATCCCTTGTGCTTGTTTTCTGCTGTTGAGTTCTCCTCTGGTTCCTTCCCTTGGCTTCAGCGAGCAGGTGAAGTCCTGAGGGTAGGGAGAGAACACAGGCCAGGGGCAGGAAGCGTGGTTTGGATACTGTCAGGATACGGGAGGATGCACCAGTAGTGGGCAGATGCTCTAAAACCAACATGTGGATCATTGCAGCTGCTCACCTGGACTCTGCTCGAGCTCTTTGCTCACTCTGTAGCTGGGTGAGTGCCTGGTGAGGGCTTTATCAGCCTGTGTGGGCTGCCAGTGCCCCTGGCTGAGGGTGCTCTGCAGCAGAGAGAGGCTCGGGATCGCAGGAGAAGGTTAAACAGGGAGAGAGAGCAGAAGAGGCAATGCTGAGTTGTGCTGGGAACAAGAGGATTGGGGGAGTAATGTGAAGCACCTGCATGAAAGCTGGGCTCTCTAGATTTACTGTTAGAGCCTTTATTTCATCTGCTGGGGACCACAAGCCCTTCCTAGAGTCCCTCTAGAGACCTCTGTGGGAAGAGTGGGTGAAACAGTCCTTTTTTCTCCAGTTAAAGCCCCACACACCAGTTTGGGTCCACAGATTTCACAGCTGTCATCTTGGTGATGCCACTGGACTAGGTTTGTAGACTCATTGGTGTAGACTCACTGAGGCAATCCCTCTCCAGTTTAATACCTTCCCTGATGCCTAGCGTGGTTGGGTGTTGGAAATGTTCTCCTCACTTTGTCTCTGCCACGTGAGCTAGGCCTGAAGGACCTGCGTGGTTGCAATGGCTGTGCTGTGCTTTGTGAGTCACACACCCCACAGTCACATGTGCCACGTAGTTATGGTTCAACCAACCCCCCAAACCTGCTCTCAAATCCAGTCTGGCATGGCCTTTACTGGGTGACCATGGCAGACCTGCCTGTGAGTTGGCTGGTCAGTCCCTGGTCCCTCCAGCCTGAGGGCACGGAGCTCTCCTGGAGCTCCCGGTGCTGCAAACATGAGCAGGGTGCTCTGGGTTTGGAGCTGAAGGGTGTCCAGCCAGCCCAGAGCCCGGGCAGAACAGACACGAGTCCGGCCATGTGAACAGAGCAGTTTTCAATATTAGACTAAAATAAGTCCTGGCGTGGTCTTTGCTCAGATAATTTAAACCCCATTGCTGGAGGCGTGGTTGTAATTGAGCGGAACCTGCACGCACGCAGGCACGGAACCTTGAGGTGAATGTGGGGATCTTGCTGCCAGCCTGCAGGGAGCTGTGTGGTGCCTGGCAGCTGCCAGACCCTGCTCATTGCTCACTCTGCACACTGTGTGTTTCTTAAGTCATCACACGGCTGCCACTCGAGGTGTGGTGCAAAGACAGGCAGTGACTCTCAAGGCAAAGAGGGGCAGGATGAAGCGTGGGGTGGGAGCTGATGTCCCCTGGGAGCACTGAGGCTGAGCCCAGCCTTCAGAGCTGGGCTGTGGACCAGGGGATCTGCTCTTCTGGCTCCATCCTGGGATCCTGGTGTGTTGCTTCACTTCTTGGGCTTCAGCTGCCCTGCCTGCAAAGCTTTCATGCTGGCATTGGCTCCGCAAAAGGATTTTTACGTTGCTGAACAAATCCCCTCATTGAAGTATCATGTTGCTGCTATTACAATTGATGGTGGGGATTTGGGAAAATGAAATGCTGCTCTGCTCTCATGTGCATTTTCAGACCCCTGTGGCAGAGAAGAGCATGGGAAGGGCTCCCTCATAAAGCTGCAGAGATCATTCTAGAGGAGCGACTAGAAGCTTGACAATAACACAGGACTTTGCCCCTGCAATAACTGCCTGTCCCGTGGAAACAGGCAGCCCCTGAGAGCTCAGAAACCTTTAAACTTGTTTCTTAGTGAAACCCCTGAACAGTGCAGATGGGAGAGGCGGGGAGTGCAACCTGTGCTGGTTTGACCAGCAGCATCTGATGCTCCAGGACGAGTGCCTTGCAGTCTCGTATTTGCATCTTGGGATGAACTCCTAGTCTGCAGCTATTGATCCTAATGATCCCCTCAGGAACTGGAAACACAATCCCAGCAGGATCTGTTTCAATAAAATGCGGGGGTAAATATTTGGTCATTTCCAAATGAATAAACACACAGGAGCAGAATTTTTACGAGCTCCAGAGTCCCCAGTCTGCTGTCAGGCAAGCCCCAGTGTGCACCGGCCCTTCTGATTTTATGTACAGATAGCAGCAGGGAGCATCCAGACTCTGCTCAGGTTTATTGCGAGAGGAGGTGTCGTATCAGACATGCAGAAATCTGGCACAGAGGGAATGGTGAGGATCACCAGCCCCTCCACCTATTAATCAGTGTAAATCATGGCTTTAGCGTGGCTTGCGCCAGGATTACAGCACTACAACCAAGGAATATCTTGGCCAGACACCTTCTCATCCATGTTCTTCTAACAAGCAGTTGGATGAACTCTGTTGAGAGGAACCTCAGCAATTCTGTGTTTTATCAGTAAGTACATGAGGCATATACAGAGCAGGCAATCTGTATACACTCCCCAACCAGCTGAGTTCATCTGTCTAACTGAATGTCTAAATATTGAGAGAATAAAGTGTCTGTACTCTATGAACCCACCAGCCAAAGTTATTTATAAAGAAGCAAAGGAGCGACGAAACTATCGCTGTCTCCCTGCTCTCCTCGACAGTAGCTGTAGTTCGTGAAAAATTAACTGTAATTTATAGTCCAAGCTGCATTAATTAACTCTTTGCAGGGGGAGTATTTCACCAGACTTCTGAGAACAGGCTGGTGAGCTGCCTGCAGAGGTTAAATGACGTGCATGGCAGGAATTGTGTAAGAATCCCTGCACAATCATTAATGGCCTTTCTGCGTAGATGGGTTGTGGGAAGGGAAGTCCACCTGGCAGAGTCACTGCCCCTGGCTCTCTTCTCTGTTGCCCCGTCATTGATGATAGTCCAGAATAACTGGGGCGTGTGGTGGAAAATAGATTCTCTGAATGACTCCAGTGCTCTGAATCTCTCGTGTGTTTATGCTGCTCTGTCCTCACTGGCTGGGGCAGCAACAATAAAACGTGGCTGCAGATCATTCACAAACACATAGTCAAGAGGCAGCCTTCTTTTCCCTGTCCTCATGTCCTTACTCCCCTTTTTTCCCTGTCCTCACATCTTTACTCCCCTCTTTTCTTCACCTCCTTATTCCCCTCTCTCTTTTGTCCTCACCTCCTCCCTCCCTTCAGCTTTGTTCTCAGTCCCGGGACTGAAGACCAGCTGGAGCTCTGACCTGCTGATGGGTGAGCTGCTCCAGCCCTTCTCTCCCTCTGCAGGGGCTTTCTGACCAGTTTGCCACTGTGTGTCTCAGGGGCACCTTGCTCATTCCCTGGTCAGAAGGAAATGCCACCACTTGCTTTCCATGGCTTGCCTCGTGCACGCTCCTTCTTTCCCACTTTTCATTTGCCCAAGCACCTGGGGAGGCTGTTGGTACATGAATGGTGTTACTGCACAACCCCCTCGTCACGTCCCACTGCCTTCATGAGTCCTGTTCCACCCTGCTACCACCCAAAACTGCTCCCTTGCTTATTCAGTTCTCCACTAAACTCAGCAATTTTACAACTTTCCAAGTCACTTGGGGTAGAGGGAGTTGTGGTGGAGGCTGAATGAAGGACTTCCTCTGCCACACCAGCCAACAAAGGGTAAAATCTGCCTGGTACTGTGCAGCAGTTAATGTGAAATAGCTGTGGGAAGTAATTTCTGGATCACCAGGCACAGCTGTGTAGTGTTTGGCACCGAGGTGAAAGTACCTGCATGGCTATAAATAAACTGTGTGTGAGGTTCACCTTACCCGTGTCAGACATCCCAGTGCAGGTGACTCTGGACCAGGGGTGTAGTTGTTAAAGTATCTGCAGTGGCCTAGGCTGATGAGGAATATAGCTAAACACAAAGTAACGTGTGAATCTGGGAATTATCCCACTAATGTGGTGGAAACCCACTGAAATCTCCCTTGGCATCGTGCTTTGAGGCGCTCCTGTGTGATCCACATGGTGTCAGAGGGCCACGTTTCAGCCCAGGCACAATTAACATTTTCTAAGTGAGACATTTTGCTTCCCTTTCTCCTCCCACTAGAGCTTGGCAGGTCTCTCCATCCTTGCTCCCTAAATAGGTGCTCTCATGAATGTGAAGTCCCAGCTGCGGCACCATCCCAGGGTGATCAGGCACCTTGGAAGCCTCTAGACTTTGTGTTACCACACAGCAGTGAGATTGCAGGGTTATAAGAGATAAAGACCTGTATTCAGTACATCAAACCTCCATAAGAACATGAGGAACTCCTATGACTGGAATACATATCCCATAAATGTCATGTGTGCAGGATGGTCTCACTATTTCCAAGGAGAAAAACAGAACCAGGGACGACCCAAAAAAGAAGAAAAAGAGATCACTGCTTCCCAGCTAGGGAAGGAGATGCTGGCTGTGCCTGTAGTGCCACAGGTAGCACAGGGGAAACAAGTGGGGATAATGACTAGTTTTTTCTAATTCAAGAGCCAGAAAAGGGCAGGTTGAAAGAATTAAATGGAGATGTGCCCTTGCACGCTGTGTGCATAGTGCTGGAGCTCTTGCCACAAATATTGTGGACACTACGAGATTAGATTTGTTCAAAGAGCAACTAAACATGTCGGTGGAAGAGTCCAGCAAAGGACACTAAATGTAACAACACTGTGGCTGCCTTGGGGTGTCTCTGAGCTGTCCATCCTGGGTGGCCTCAGGAAGATTATCATTGTGTGCTCGTGCTGATCTTTTTTAAGCTTTGCCACTGCTGGGGGCAAGGCAGGGCTTTGGCTTGACCAGTAGTGCTCAGCTTTTAGTCGAAAACGGCCTCATTTCCTGATGCTCTCTTCCCGACAGGGAACTGCCTCTCTCTGTGGCCTTTGCCACATCTCTGTGCTGACAAATGGGCCGTAGTAATATGATTCCATGAGTCAGTTTTAAAACACTTTGTGCTTCTTTGGGATAAAAGGCAAGGTACTTGCAGGAAACGGGGTTTAAAGGATAATGACATTTTGCAAGGTGCTTCTAGAAGAGGTGATCAACCATGTATTTTCCTGACAGGCACAGCTCTACTGACAGCTGTCCCCTGGAAGTGCCCAACATGCCCAAGCCTCAATCACGTCAGGCTCTTCTTTATCTGTTTAAAAGGGACAAAATGGTTTCTAAGGGAGGAAGATCCCATGCATCTCTGGCTGATGAGCACTGTGCTCCACCCTGGTATCACATCACACAGCACTGCATCTTCCCATCCCCCTTTCTCAGTGGGTTGGGTATCTTTTATCTGGGGGGTTTCATTTGGGGAGGTTTCTGGGCTCTGTTTCCAGCTCTCCCTCTCTGCCCTCTTT
This sequence comes from Machaerirhynchus nigripectus, assembly GCA_013397975.1. Lineage (NCBI taxonomy): Eukaryota > Metazoa > Chordata > Aves > Passeriformes > Dicruridae > Machaerirhynchus > Machaerirhynchus nigripectus. The sequence continues at coordinate 3,150,260 of VZRQ01007361.1, read as the reverse complement.
GCTGTGGCAAGGCTTGCTCCAGAGTCATTTCCTGCAGGGTTTATGATGCGAGACTTTGGCAGATGGATCGTTTTGCTTGCTACCAAGTGGTGTATTTGATGGCTGCAGGGGTGACAGTTCTCTGCAGCCTGTGCTTGTTCTTCATCCATGTGCCTTCAATTGGCACCAGCGCTTTGGCTGATGAAGTTTCAGTGCTCCCTGATCTGATGGTGCACTTGCAGAGACCCACACTTACCAGAGACCCACAGCTCTCCTCTCCTGAGCAGAAATGTGCTACTATCTTGTAAAGGTATAAATTATAAAGCCTTGTCTGTATAATGAGTCTGCATTCCCCAGAAAAATTACACGGAACCATAATGGCTTTGGCTTTTAGTCACCATTAATCTTAACTGGAAGGGAGTGCTGGGTCTCCTGCAGAAGTTTGGCAGTTTTCAGATTTCTGCAAGAGTTTCATTGGAGGCTTGGTCAAGCCATCCTCTGCTCCAGCACTCGAGTGTGTGCACTCTGCTTGCTGTCCACATTTGGCTCCCAGCTGGCTGGCAGGACGTGCCCTCAGGGAGCAGCTCTCTGCTGTCCCAGGGCTGGGAGCATTTTGGGTCTTCGCTGGAGTGTTTTCCATGTCTCGTTTGCAGAGCACTTTGGGACAACTTGCTGTGCCCTGCATAGCTGTGAAAAGACAGAGCCAGAGGCGATGGTTATTCAAGGCAAAGGGTGGAAATAGCTCTGCTCCGTGCACAGCCCCGGCCTGTCAGTCAGCGGGAGGTGTCCTTATGGGAATGGAAGGCAATGGATGGGACAGTGCATGGTTCAAACAAACTGAGCAGTGAGCTTGGCCCTGCCCTGAGCCACGCACAGGTAACAGCGTGGGCAGCTCCAGCTGGGCACAGCCCAGTGGGAAACTCCTCCTCCGGAGAGCCACGGACCCCACGCAGGCAGAGAGTCCCAAGAGCATGAGAGCCAGAACAAACTTGTCTGGTCGCTCGTGTGCCAAGCATCACCCACATGTGAGAGGTTCACAGGGTGCTGGCAGCCCTCCTTAGCCTGGGAGAGCCTGGATGTTCCCAGCAGGTGCTGGGCTGGAGCTGGATCATGGGAATGCAGCCCTTGACTCTGGCGTGGGGGCTGCAGCCAGAGGCAGCCTGGGAGCCTCTGCGGAGGTGGGATGAGCACAGGGGGTGCCGAGGAGCGGGGAGCAGCCCTGGCTCCCTCCGGGACAGGCCACGGCTTGCCCTGCTGCTCCTCCTGTGGCTCTGACTGGCTCCTGCCTGGCTCTGGTTCAAGCTTTCTTCCTCGAATCCTGTGTCAGTGAGGAGCTCAGTCTCAGGGATGGTGTCACAAACCTCTCCACGAGGCTCATTCATGCTTTGGAGAACAGGATGGAAGAGAGTATCTCCTCAGAAGCCTTGACTCCTGCGTACAAGCTGCTGCAAAGCAGGTCGTAGCCACACTGCTGGAGGTGTAATTGTGATAGGGTCTGAGCAAGGTGGGTACTCCAGGAAAGGCAACTATTTTTAATGAGGTTAAGAATTCAGTTGTAAAAAATTCATGCTTTCAAGTGCCCAGCCCTTCTTTGAGTTATGTGAAGACGGGTCTGTATTCCCCAAAGCTGCTCGCCCTCTGTAACCTGTATCAGTGCTCTAACAACAGGTTTTTTCCTTGATAGAAGCCTTTGTTTTACCTTTGCAGACTCTGCTTTGGGCTGTAAGTTTATCTGAGTCCCTCAGAGACAGGAATTACAGTGAAATTCCACAGACTACCTTCAGGTTTTCTTGTAGCTTACAGGACTGTAAAGCTTTTCTCCAGAAAGAAGTTTAGATTTGGAAAAGCACCTGTATCCCAGGAAACTTGAGTCATGCTGGCTGCCTCCCTCGTGGCACGAGCTGGGGCTGGCTGGCTTCTGCTGGGGCAGCCCGTTGTGGCAGGACAGAGAAACTCTCCGGAACGGGGAAGGACAGATGGAGCTGTTCTTGCTTGTGCCAGGCCTGCTCCTGGCTCTGAAAACCCATGCCCTGGCAGAGGTGTGGAGCAATGCCAAGTCCCCTGCAGCACCTCTGGCTCTGGGTGCGGTGTCCCGACGCACTTGGGCCCCAGCAGCACGTCACTGTGGCTCTGTGACTCTGCAGCTCCTCTTCCTCCTGAGCTCCTGCTTGCCTGCTGGCACAGCGTTCTGAGCATGGGGTGGGGGCAAGGACAGCGGGAAAGGGGCACTGCCCTGCAGCTTGCCTAAAAAATGATCTTGTTCTGTATGCTGGCTGCTTAGAGGAAGATGAGTCTTCAACTTCTCACTCACTTGGCTCCTGTTGCTGGGAAAGGAAGGGTCAAGTTGCAGCCCCGGGACCTGAAGGTGGGTCTCAAGGCACAGGCTGAGGTTTGTAGCTCTGGGGTTTTTACTTTGGCAAATGAACTTGTAGAAAATCATCTAAGGAAGAAGAATTGCCCAACAAAGGAAATAACAATATATCCTTTTTGTGTGTGTTTTTGTTTTCCCCTGCAGTAACCACAACTCTCTCCTCCTGGTCCGGGCATGCCAGAAAATGCAACGAAACAGCCAAGTCCTATTGTGTCAATGGAGGGGTGTGCTACTACATCGAGGGGATTAATCAGCTGTCGTGCAAGTAAGTGAGTGGAGTTCTTGTGTCAATATGGAAATTTTTTGGCTGAGGGAGAGGAGACCTTTGTGCAACTGCCAGAGTTGGGGAGAGCTCTGGAATTCTCCTGGCAATTGGAGTTTGAGCTGTGCAGGTTCAGAAAGGGGCACTAGAGGGGCAGGGGTGGGGGGCAAGGGTTTGTATTTTCCTTTTTTGTGTGCGTGTCCTGCTCACTTTTCCTGGCTTTTCTCCCTCTAAGAATATGTTTGTCCTGGCTGTTTCTTTTCCCTTTCTCCCCTTTCTCCTGTGCAGCTTCAGGGAAATTTGGGTCCCTTTTGTTCTCCCTGAGCTGACATGTCCTGTCGTCCGACCAGGGGGACCTTCCCGGGGCACAGCCTCCTCCCTCCCCCGTGACTGGAGGGGTCCCTCACTGAGACCTGCCCCGACCTCTGCTGTACCTCATGGGCCCAGGGTTAACACCCAGCTGTTCCCCTCTCTGTGCAGCTTTGTGGCCAGTGCGGGATGTTGGTTTCCCCCTTCAAACCCGCAATAAAAACCAGAGACATGTAGTAAGTTATCCTTAAAATGAACTGCTTTGAAGAGTTTGGAGTGGGGCTGCACAGCCTGAGGGATGTGGAAAGGGATGTGAGGCTTTTTCACCCCTGACTCCCAGCCAGAAAGCCCAGCAGCATCTCACACCTCAGCTCCCAAGCCTGATAGCTCCTGTGGATGAGCTGTGCAGTCTGACTGCCAGTGCTGGAGCTGCAGGTACCCAGAGCACCCTGTACCTGCCCTGGGCTCCTGCAGAGTCAGCAGGAGGTGGTGCCCTGGGCATGCATTCACTGAGCAGATGGAATCCTCTTCTGAGCTCACCTGGTGACCCAGGCATCACTGCCCAGCTTGGAGAAGCCCAGAGCTGACCATTTTCTCCCTTTGGAGCCCAGAGACCTCTCAGTGGAAACACACAGCCAAAGGTGTTCACACCTGTGGATGTCAGCCCCGCAGCCCTGCTGGATGTGGTGTTCATCAGGTACCTCAGCTCCTCAGGTCTTGGAGGATGCACCTGAGCAGAACCCTCAACCCTGTGGAAAGCCTCTGGGCTGGATCACACTGAGCACAACTCCTCCCTTCTCCCAGTACTCCTTTGTTTTGGCAGGAGCAGCAGAAAAGGCTGCGTGAAACACATCCTGCTGAGCTCCTGTGCTCTCGCTTTCCTGTGCGGGGTCAGCTGTGGTGGAGGAAGCATCTCCCAGTTCTCCCAGACTTGCCCCTTAGACACGAAAGGAGCTGGGCAGGACAGAAACCAGAAGCTGTGGCTTCCACCTTTCCCACATGCGTGGAGTGGGAGCAGCCCTTGTCCAGCACAGCCCTGTGCTTTGGTGTAGTTGTCTCTGCCGTTGGCTTCCTGGTGGCACCGTGGGCTCGTCTTGTCAGTTGCCCATAGGACACATGGGGGAAGCCCCATATGATTGATAAAGTCACAGCCACTGCTCTGGCATAGCTGTAGCCCAGGAAGCCCCAGCAGTTCCAGTCTTTCCACTCTGGGAAGGGCTGAACCCTCGAGGAGTGCATGAATCAACCTCTCTATCTGTAAGCAGTGAGGTCATGCCAGAAGCATAGATTTCAAGGCTATTTCTTTTGGGAAGAACATAAATCCAGGTCAAGGTTCAAACTGGATCAATTTTCAATTACAGCAAGAGTTACCTGAACTCCTGCCATACAGAAGAATCACTTTTTCCTAGTGAAGAATACTATGGTAGTTGTCAAAAGTCTTCATCAGACAGACTGTTTTAACCAATGTAATTCCAGCCTACCCTCCAACCAGGCTGCTCTGACAGCTGATGAACAGAGGGAACACTCAGTGATGGATTCCATTAGGATTTTACGTGCCACACTAAACAGACCTAATTATTTCATATAATTTGAAAGCCTGAATTCCTCACTTGCAGATGGTAAAACGATACCCTTCTCTGATGAGTTCCAAGATACCAATTGCTAAAAGCAGATGGGAATTGAACAGGCGTGCGTGGAAGGGCAGGAAAGCGTTACCCAGCAGGAGGTGCTGGGAAGGTCTGCACTGCCACTGCTCATCTGCCAGAAGAGGTGGCTCCACATTCACAGAAACCCGGGGGACCCGAGTGCCTTCCACACAGCACAGTCACTTGTGATCTCACTGCTTGAGGACATCTCTGGATGTTCATTCTCCTTGGGTGTTTTTGTCATTGAATCGCAGACTGAAGATAAGAAAACCTGGCTTTTGAAGTGCTGTAATTTTAGAGTTTCTGGATTCTGGAGGATGGTAGTTATTGAGGGCTGCAGAAGCCTTTGAACCGAACAGTGTTTCCCACAGAATGGCTCTCCTGGTGACATGGGTGGTTCTTGGGGAAGATGCTGATGAACAAACAGACTTCACCTTTGCCTGCAAACAAAGAGCTGACGTTCCACAGCTTCCTCGTTGCAGCAGGATAGGAGATCTGCTGCTGTGGTTTGTGAAAGATGCAGCGATACAGACTCGGAGGAGAAAGGAGAGGAGGCAAAGATACAGGCTTTGACCTTCATTTCCGACCTCGGCAACAGCAGCCTTGGCCCTCCAGCCTCACTGTGCCTCTGAGCCAGGAGCATGGAAGAGATCAGTAGGTTCTGCTCACAACCTCTTCAAATGCTTTGGAGATCAACAAGAGCCACGTGAGCAGCTCCAGCCAGGAACAACACGTGTCCATGTGCTGTTTCCATGTTGCGCTTCCAATCAGTCAGCAGGGCCTGGGGGGATCTTCTGCCCCCCTGTGCCAGCTTGCAGCCCTCCCTCACTGAATGCTCAGGGGATTCTACCTTCCCCCCAGCACCCATGTGATGTTTCCAGCCTTTCCAGTGCCAGTTATGAGAATTTTAGAATGGTCTTGTTCACTGCCTGCCACCATCCTGTGATCAGGTTCCTGGAGTGGGTTCCATTCTTGCAGCTGTCCAGAAGCACAGGAAATCCTTCCTGTAGATGTTCCCCCTGGCAGTCTGGACCAAAAACAGCAGATGAGTTCTCAAATAATTTCTTCTCCTGATGTGGTTCATGCTCAATTTGCTACAAATATTGCCTAAATTGGCAGCTGGCCTTTTATTATTATTTTATAACAGGCTTCCCAGAAACGTGTTCCTCCTGGTCTTTTAAATCCTGAGGAACAAAGTATTTGCTTGTAATCCCACTTCCTCCCTCCCTTTTCAATACCCTTCAGCTAGACCTTGGACAAAGCATTTTCTTCTCTGAGGAAGAACCCAGAATGGACTCGGAGCTGTTCCAGAAATTGTGTCTTTCTGGATTATGATCTTCCACAATTTTGTCCTTAATTTGAAGTAAATTCTACACATGCTGGTGTCAAAGGAAACCTGAACATAAAGCAATCTGTGCTGGTATCCTGACTCTGCAAACAGACTACCTGGAAAGTTAGATGGGAAAAGAGGGATCTGCCTCAAATATTCTGCAAATTTCCAGCACAAACCTGCAAAATTACTGAGCCACACAAAGGCAGAACTGACTCAGTAGCCCTTGTAAATTAAAAAGCCCCAGGCTCTTGACAGGAAGAATTTCTCGACCTTTCTCCAGGCTGTTTTTGCTCAGAGAGGCCTTAGGAGCTGGACTGGCAGGGCAGTGATAGGTCTGAGGAGAGCACCTTGAGGTGCCACAGGAGGGATGCACACGAGGAAGTTCCCAGGCCTTGCGCTGGGCTGGGACACACAGCAGTGGTGCCTGGTTTGTTGTGTCCAGTCAAACACAGCGTTGGGAAGGCTGGCAGCCTCTGCTCTTGGATCTGCCTCCATCCTGGAGCCCATGGAGTCCTTGGCACAACCTGCAGCAGTTGGAGGCTGCTCCAGTCTTTTACTGCTGGGTGCCCCACAGGGCCGTGCTATCCAAAGAGCAGAAATGCTCTTTTTCCCAGTTAGGTCTTGGCACACGTTAGGTACAGTTGGGGTCTTCCCAGCCAAACAAAGCAAGCAAGTCAGGTCTCATCCCTGCAGAGCCTTCTCTGCCCACTAAAGCGCTCCTCACGTCTCTTTTGTGTGGTCCTGTGACCTGTCCTGGGCCAGGATCTTGTGTGGCATCAGAAGACTTAGAGAGTATTACAGAGCAACATCCCCAACATCCCGTGTTGGACCAGCTGTGCTCACAAGAATCAGGCTGGAGGATTTACAGATGCTGACAGATAAACAAACTCTCTGGGTTTGGGGTGACAGCTCTGCCTCACGTGAGGGAGGGAGCTCGGAGGCCTGGAGCACCTCAGGCAAAAAGTGAAAGTCAAGGAGAGAATAAAAACAAAACAAAGCAAAAGGAGAACAGATCTGTTCATTTCTAAACCAGCTGATGAATCCAAGTCACCAGTTTTCAAAATCACATGTTCACCTCCTCCAAGTGTATTGTTTCCTGCAGGTTTTCCCAGGAAAAGGAAAGATCATTCTGGAGGGTTGGCCATGCTGCCAGCTCCCCTGTGCTTTCCCAGAGCACCATCCAAAGGTGTGACTATCACAGGGATCCTGTACGGCTGTGGTCCTCCTGGCAGCACTGTTTGCGCAGCTGCCGTGTGGCATCCGGAGCTGTTCCACCCCTCCAGTGGCAGTGGGTCAGCACGAGCTGCTCCCTGCACAGCCACAAGGACGTCACTGCGCCGTGGATGTACGAGCAGTTCTGTGGGGAGGTGTTGCAATGCCCTCGGAAATGAAGAGCCAGGGGTGAAAATCTCCACATCCTGCTCCAAATCCCCTGAACCAGCCAGGACTCGTTCCTTGGGTTTTGCATGTTGTTTATCTTGGGTGATGAGATCAGGTACCGTTTCAGGTTCAAATGGCCCGTCTGTGCATCCTGTTCAGGGCACTGTAACCGTGTCAGACCCCTGAGGCCCATCACAGTGTGGAAGCTGGTCCTGCAGCAGCAAAGGCTCAGGGGAGGCAACGACGCAGATCCTGCGGCGCTGCCACAGCTCGGCCGGAGCCGCGCCGCTGTCGTCACTGAGCCCAGCCGTGGATGTCCCTGAGGTCTGGACTCCACTCTGCAGCAAACATGCCTCGATTGGCGGCCCTGGAGAAGGCCTTTGCATTTATTCTGGTTGCTTTCGTTTCTTCCCGTCAGTGATTTTGTGGAGTCCAGCCTTTTGCGGCTCTCCAGAGCCTGATCATCTGGGACTGGTCAGGGGACAATGACAGAACTGTCTTCTTTTTCAGCCCTTCCCACCAAAAAGCAACATGCTTGAAACATTTTTTTCCATTTGCTTACATCAGTGCATTGTGTCCTTCTGCTGTGGCTTGTCTTTACTGCGTTATTTTGAAGCACCTGCTCATTCACACTCTTCTGTAGCATGGATTGCTTTATGAGAGCTACTGAATTTGGCATGTTTGAATTAAGATCTGGGGGTGCAAAGGAAATGTGCCAACCCTTGCAAGATTTAGAGCAACAGCTGGACAGAAAAAGTTTTGCTTCCAGCAGCAACAATATGAAAATAAATTAATAGTAGCAAATAATAATTAACAATAATTATTGCACTGCCCTGATAACAGGGCAAAGTGTCGAAGTTCCTCAGTTTTCAGAAATAAGTGCCCAGGAAACATCACAGAAATGAGTCATTCAAACTATTTTGGTTTGTACTTTCTGAGATGCTTTATTTGACTGATCATCTTACTGCATTTTTGTTACCATGTAAATATCTCACTGCAATTCATCCTGAACCCAAGAGCAGAACTTCGCGGATGTTTTCAAAATGGGGTTTAAAAAAAAAACAAAAAAGGTCTTGAGGTCAAAACTAAAAGAATTGGACATTTTCCAGCAATAACAGAACGCAGAATCTGGACAGAAAAATCCCTGATCAGTTATATCAGTGGCATTTGCAAGTTTTTTCAGAGGTAGCAATCAGACACAGAGGGATGGAGTTAAGCAAGGGCAGTGTGGGGAGTCTCCACTCAGGCTAGAGAGGGGACAAGGTGCTGTCTGCAAGAGATTGGTGCAGCCCTGTGCTTCCCCGGGACCATTCCTACAAACACACCCTTGTCCACTTCCCTTGGCCCTTAGGGAGAGACCCACTGGGCCTTTGTGAATGCACCATAAAGTCCAGAGGTGCAGGAAAGTCCACCATCTGTGTAGTCCCTGCAAGAGTTTTCCAAAGAAGGAGGGACGTGGTTTTGCTGGGACAGCCAGCCAGAACCTCTGGAGCCCAGCTTGCAGGAAGAAGGATGCCCTGATCAAAGAGCAGCTCACAGCTCTCAACTTCAGTGAGCCTTAGCTGTGAGGTATATCCCTCACTGCAGAAGAGCTGCCCTTACCACAGGCAGCAGATTCTAGTGCAGAAGGGATGATCTCCACTGCTCTTCCTGTCCAGACTGGGAGACCCCTGTGCCAAGCATGCTGGAAATTTCTTTCCTTGAAGTCACATATGGGGCCACAGTAACAAATAATAAATCATCTTCAGCAGCCTAGAAGTTAAGAGAAAGATTTTTAAAAAAGGAACCAAAAGCATTGCATGCTCTCAAAGGTCTTCTGGTCACTGCTTCTGCCTGCAGCCTTGCTTATGAGGAGCCAGAACCCAGGTGTGCTGGGGTGGCACATTGTGCCTTGACAGCTTGTACACAAGCTTGGGAGGTGACAGAAGGTGCTCTTGTTCAGGGGGGCTTTTGTCCTGTCACCTCTCCCAGTGCTGATTCACTGAGTAACTAAAGATGAAAAGCCTGAGCTGTCCTAGACACAGAGAAGAAAGTTGTCTCTGCCTTCTGTCTAGAGAGCTCCTCTCCCCACCCACGCTCGGCTGACTGCAGAGATCTGAAGATGGGCTATATGGTAGCTGTCATGGCATCAAAGCTTCTTTGACACCTTTTTGGTTTGCTTTTTCACTTCTTACCAATTTCTTTCTCTGGGCTTTTATTTCCTTCCACCAGTTTTCCCATAATTTTCGGTCTTCCCTTAATGGCATGCAGCCTCAGTCACACTGGAGTTCCAGCCCTGGCTGACCTCTTGCAGATGTACACCTGAGATAGTTTTAGCTCCTTTCTGACAAAACACCCCTTTCCGGGGTGGGTGGGACAACTGCTTCATTCAGCAGCACCCTTGGGGCCCTTGGGTGTGCTCACAACATCCAGGGAATCTCAGATCCCAGACAGATGGGAAGCACCTTGCAAGCTAAACTGGATTCCCTTGAAGACTCTGTGAATAAGTTCCTGACTCTATCAGAGGTGGTGAAAAAACTTCAAAAAGGATTAGGAAGACACCTTCTCTTTTGGACTCCTTGCTCAAACCACAGTGCAGTCTCTGAAGGGTTTCTCCAGTCCTGCTTTCCTGGGGCTGTCTTTGTGAGTCTGTGCCACCCAGTGCCTCAGGTTTGTGCTTTTTGATTGACAACAGGGCATCTTCTTCACTTCCCAGCACCAGCTCCCTCTGCTTCATTGCAGGGAACGTCAACAGGCCCCGTGTCTGATGGTCACCCCTCGGGCTGAGCTTTCCGTGGGAGCTGGCTTGGCATGGCTGGTACATCTCCCTTTCCTGTGCCCCAAGATGAATGTCCAAGAATGAGGAAAAAGAGCCAGTTTTTCAAAGACATTTGCCTGACCAAGGAGTCCAATTTTCAGTTTCAGAAGGGACTTGGATACTGAGAAACTGAAGTGTTTGAATGGGGAGCTCAGTGCAGCCTCCTGCAGAGCTGTGTCCTAAAGTTCTCCATGAGCAGTTTGAGGTGCACAGCACACTCCCACTTGGAGGTGTGAGCACAGGTCCCAAAAACCCAGATGCTGACCCACATTTGGTCATGGGCAGTGAGGGTGCAGCAGGTTTTCTTTCACAGCTCAGGCCTACCCAAACTGCAGTGAAGTCCAGCAAGAAATCAAGTGCCAAAGCCAGGTCAGTGTATGTCCATGATGAAGTACAACAATTAAAAATCAAGGTTTTCTGCATGGACCCTGGACCTGGACCTGGACCTGGACCTGGACCTGGACCTGGACCTGGACCTGGACCTGCCCCACCCCACCCCAGCAGATGCACAGGTTGGGAGCAGTTGCCTGACGCTGTGCTGTGGCCACTCCAGCCTCTTGCTGTCCTTTGCAGTGGCCTGGCCGGGAGCTGAGCCACTGGCATCAGACTTGGCCTCTGATTCATCTGCATTTTACTGAGGTGTCTTTCAGTCCCTTCCTTGTTGACCGCTTGCAGATCACTGTGGGACAGTGAGATCTTGTGGGTGGCATCTGAGAGCGAGGAAGTTCTGACGTGTTCCATGTGCACAGCCTGCAGCTCCTCTTACAAAAAGTTGAAAAAGAGATGTTAAAATGCTATAAAGATAAAGCCCTCTTGAGTTGAGAGGAAAGAGAGGTCTGTTGAGAAGAGAGGGAATGAGTTGTGGGACAGGGAGGTGAGAGCTGGGACTTCAAGAAAACGATGGATACTGTGCAGGATTATCCAGGGAATATCCAGAAGGAAAGATGTGAAGTGAGGGAGGGAGACAAGTCCCTGGGGCAGAAGTGTTTGACCATGCCAGGCTGGGCTCCCATCGCTTCCCAGGCTCACCTGCAGCTGCAGAGGGTCACAATGCAGCGGGTGCAGGTGCTGCTCACCCTGCGTGGTTCTGCAGCTCCTGCTGCACCCCTGCCCACGTCCTTGCGCTCCCCAAACCTGGCTCAGCTGGGGAGTGCTCTGGGGAGCTGCTCATGGGCTGGTGCCAATGCCTGGTGGCCCTCACTGCAGGGCACCTTCCCTGCCACCGGAGCATCATGTGAAAGTGTAACTGGTGCCCATCAGCTGGCACATCCCAGCCCATCGAGTGACCCAGGCCGGGATAGCCTCAGAGAGCCTCACATTTGGACAGCACGCGAGAGCCCTTCAGCTCAGCTTTCCTCTCTGTCCCTTCTTCTCTGTTAACACAGAGACTCTGCACGTGCTTTCTCTCTAACCACCCTGTGAGCACCCCGTGGGTACTTCTGGGCTCATAACAGGGAGACGCTTTCCACACCCAATGCTCGCTGTCGCCTGAGCAGCTGCTCACTGCTTTGTGGTGCCTCTTGCCAGTCTACAGAGCAGCTCCACGGAGTCTCTGAAAGTAGCATCCAGCCCATCTCAGTCTTCCTGCCAGCTGGTGCTTCTAGCAGGTGAGAAGGAAGGCGGCAGGCAGAGCAGGACAGAGCAGGAGGGGTTTGGCTGCCTGCTTGAAGACCCAGGCCTAAACCAGAGCTGGAACCCTCATGTTGCAGGTGCCTGGTTAAAGCAAAGCAAAGAGTAAATGCGCATGTAAAGCCTTTATTTCTTCCATTCATCACAATGCACTTTTTATTTCTGACCTTAGCCTCAAGAACTGTGCCAGACATGTTCTGTGATTTCTCCCCTTTTCCCCTCCAGATGTCCAAATGGATTCTTCGGACAGAGATGTTTGGAGAAACTGCCTTTGCGATTGTACATGCCAGATCCTAAGCAAAGTATGTTTGAAGACAAAAAATGCACCACACTACTTAAAACCTCCCGGGCACAGCGGTGGATGTAGAGTGGTCTAGTCAGGGCTGGCTCTTGGTGTCAGCTTTGGGTAGGGCTTAGGGCTGCAGGTAAGGGTGAAGGCTGAAAGCAGACAGATAGGAGCCGTGGAAGGGATCAGAAGGGGCCTCAGTTCAGCCTGTTTGGGTGTCATTTTGCTATCTTGTTTCTCTCTTTCTGGTTTTCTCTCTTCCGGTAGGTGTCCGATCGAATTCACAGGAGACCGGTGTCAGCATTTCGCAATGGTCAGCTTCTCCAGTATGTCTCTTTCTACTTCTCTCTCTCCTTGTTGGTGTAGCTCTGTGTCATGTCCTTAAAGCAGGTTCTTCTGTTCTCCAAGAGCCCTCTTCCTGTCTTGTGCGCTCCCAGCTCTGCTTGGTCCTAAGAGGAGCTGTGATCGTGTCCAAGAGGAGGACCCGGGCTCTTGTTATCTCCCCATTTGTTAGAATGGGCTCTGCTTTCATTCCTGATTGAACTGATCGCTGCTTGCTCCTTTCAGGCAAAATGCAAACGAGGCCCGAGGTTATGTGGTGGGTGTGCTGTGTGAGATGAGCCTGTGCTGTGTGTGGAGCTGGGCCTGCCAGCACTGCTGTCCTGAAATGGATTGTGCTGTGCAGGGCAGGATTTGGGCATTCTCCCTGTGCTGTGCAGGGCAGGAGATGTGCATTCTCCCTGTGCTGTGCAGGGCAGGAGATGGGCATTCTCCCTGTGCTGTGCAGGGCAGGAGATGGGCATCTTCCCCCCACTCCTGCGAGGGGGTGGTGAGTCTCCTTGTACGAAGGGAGGGGATCACAGCGAGGGTGTGACTGTAATGAAATCACTTTACAGTCTGTGGCACAGAGGTCGCGCTGGTGACTGCCCCTGCCTCAGGGCTTCCCAGCCTCACTGCCATGCAGGCTGCAGGATAAACCTGCCAACTGGGCATCAGACTGTGTCCCTCCTGGGCTCCTGTTCCTGCCTCTCCCGGGGGGCTGGACAGCCTGGCATAGGGGATTGAGTCTAACTGCAGTGACCGATCCTTTAATGCACTCAGTGGGTGTAAATACCATAAAGCCTTTGCACTTAGTGCGTCCCAGTTTCTGGTTTCCAGTTCCTACAGGTCTCACTTGCAGACATAACTAGCTCATTTTGGTCAAGGTGGATAATTTTTCTGGGTCCCTATTCAGTCAGTGTCCCAGCATCAGTGGGATCCTGGTCTGGGTAAGGACTGACCAGTGCAGGAAACCTGGGACCCTCCCTGGGACCCTTCCTGTGACCATCCCTGACACCCATCCTGCCTCCAGGCTGGCTGCTTGGACCACCACAAATGGTGGGTTTCAGTAGAGGCATTTTAAAAAGAGCCCAAGAAGAGGTTTTCATTAGTGGTAGCCGGAGGAGAAATGCCTCTTCACGATGGCTCCTTGATTGCCAGAAGCCCTCTCCCACTGCTCTGTGAGGAGTCCTGCCGTCCTCATCCTGAACTGGCAGTTGCAGGAGTCTCATTAGCACGTGCTAATAGCTGGCAAGTGCTGGAATTAGACTCCCTTGCACGGAGCATACAGACAAGATGCAAATGGACTTTGTGGGGCCCTTGGGACAGCTCAGTGTTTTTACATTGCTTTTTGTTCCAAGTTGGCTCCCGTGGTTGAAACCTCCATTGATTTATCCTCCCAGACTCCCACATCCAAGCAAGCTCTTTTTAAAATGACAACCCAAAATGTTTTATTTGGATCTTTCACCTGACACTGAAGGGTTTCCTTCCCTCTTGGAAGCCCTGGGAGTCAGGGCCCCGGCTGCAGCCAGCCGTGAGATGCTCCCCCTATGAAGCTGATTTGTAGCATGTTTCATGAGGTGGTGCCCAACAGGTTTAAACATTATTGCTGCCATGCTGCAAAACCAAAACAGAGGTGAAAATGAGTTTTATGTCAGGAAAAATGCCTTTTGAGAGCATTAATGGCAGGAGTAAACAGCATGTGGGTTTTTCCCCCAGCTTGCAGAATCCAGCTTTTTATGGGACTGAGATTTGTTTTAATTTTATTCACGTGTTAGAGGAACAATGCCAGCTTTAAAACTGACACATGTACATTTCCTTACCTCAAGTCTGCTTTAACCACAGCATAGTAAGGTAAAAACAGCTTAACAATCCAGGCTACCTGTCTGAACTTGGATAAAACTCATATAAGAAGATGATTCATACGTGTTTATAGCTGTTTTCACTTTCAGGTCACAGTTGGGTAATATAGATAGCAGCAGCACTGAAGGAAAGCTTGCCCTGAGTTTGCTGTTTTTCTGAGTAGGAAAAGCATTCCACTCAAGTGTGGACCCTGCAAATGCTTACCTTTTACTTTGATCAATAATTAGGGCACAGTAGAAGTTGCTGATGTTCTATAATTCACACAGTGCTTCATCCCATATGGGTTCTGACAGGTCAAAAGCTGAAACAGATTAAATGAGGTTCAGGCATTTCCACTGGAAATAAAATAGCTCTGTCCTGATTCATGTTTTGAGAACACTGCCAGCATTTGACAGATACTTAAATAAGGACACCTATATTGGTGTTGTTTTAAATGTATTTGGGGTATCTCAGGTTTTCAGGCCTAGATTGGATCCTCCTGATTCTTTAACATGAATATTAAATATTACAGTGACTTTTAGTAGGTATATCCCGGGGCTGAGCGAGAGCCTCTGCAGAGTGAGCTGAACTGAAGATGCCGTTCTGAAAAGATATGGCAGACACTTTGCTGAATTTGGGCCACAGATGGAGATGGTGCAGCATCCCAGCATCGTGCCAGATGTTGTGTCCTCCTTTTGGGAGCAGCTTCCTATCTCTCTGGTCTGAACCCTTATTCGTGTTTTGCTCAGGTAAAACTCCCCGTGTTCTCCAGCAGTTCAGGCTGTCTTTGTCTCTTTGACAGGTAGCTCTGGGGGTTTGTTTCTCTCTGATTGCCCGAAACACCTGCTAGACCACGGCAGTCATTAAGATGAAAACTAGGTGTATTTTAGATAGGTTTTCTCACATCTGATGTTTCTTTACTATGCTGTTCCAACCATATGAGCAGGTGCCTACTGCCAGCCCCTCTGGATATATACACCACTGCTTGAAAGTGAAGAGGAAATGTTAAAAATTGAGGTTTTTTCCATGTCATGCTCACACTGTTGCTGTTTTCCAACAGATTGGTGCAGAGGAGCTCACTAGGAATTGTATTAGTGGGGTAGCTTGGAGAACCCCCAGTCTGCCCCAGCTCCATCCACACATAAGGCTGATGGATCAAGGTTAGGAGATCATATTGTTTAGGCTTTGTCTGTGGGAAGAAGCCCTTATAGAGGGACATTAAAGCAACATTTAAATCAGTTGAAATTGAAACTGCAGAGAATTAATGGCAGTGAACAGAGGGGACAGCAATTGTCTGCAGTTACTGTGTGAAACAGAGGAATGCCCTGGCAGAGGAGAACAGAGAGAGCTATTTCCATGGGTGATGAGTGATTAAATCCTCTTACTAAAATGTTTTTCACATCAAGGTCTTCATGGCTCTGTGTCTCCACTCGTGGGAGGTGGCTCCTGTGGTACAGGTACCTGCAGAGCCACAGATCACAGGTGTCTCTGTCCCTGCATCAGTGAGAGCAGAACACATCAAACTCTTGTTCCACAGCCAGAACGAACCCACAGCAACAGTGTCCGTGGACCATTTAGCCTCTGCAGCCAGATTTTCCTCTCTGCTGGCACACCTGGCTGAAGAGTGCAGCAAAATCCAAGAGTCAGGAAGTCTGAGAGCTTCTGCTGGGTGCTGGAGGCTCACCCAGTGTGGAGCTGTCTCCTGGGGCAGCTCCACAGACACAGCTATGGCTTGCAGCTCTCCCCAGAAGACAGAACCATGTCCAAAATCATCTTTCCTTCTAAGAAACTCTTTTTTCAAAGCTGTGCTGGCACCTATATTTCATAGCTGCCTGTTCTACATCAGATCAAGGTCTACCTCTCTCTTCTCTCTTCTACAAGAAACTTTTCAGGTCTTCGTTAAATCTTCCTGGAAGTTTACTAATAATTTGCCAGGCTTTGGGCTGGCTGGTTGTACAGGTTTTGTAAAACATGTTGGCAACTATTTCAGTCCTGGTGCAGCTGAGATCCTGAAAGTTAAACGTGGTGAGCAGGAACATTTGCATGTTTCCTAGTCTGCACATTTGGATTCCTTCCACTTGTCATTTATGGAACAATTTAGAAATTTGGGATAAAGTTTTATATTTATGCTTCCCTCTTGCCTGTGGAAACTGAAACTTCATCTTAACTTTGCTGTTTATTCATCTCCACAAATAATCATCACCAATCTGGAGGACAAATGTCATACCATTCATCTTGGTTAGTGAAACACTTTCATTTTCTACTTCGTTATGCAATTAAAGTTGCAGTCCATGGCCTGGCTGTAAACACCCTACAGAACAGAGCTGACATTCATATGCAATGTCATCTAGCATATTCTCCATTTTTACCCCGTATTTCATTCTTGGTTTCTCTACAAATTGAATTTTAAGTCGTACTTGGAGCCCTCCTGCTGGTCTGCTTGGAAACACAGAGCAGGATTTTCAGGTGTCCTCTGGCAGAGCAGCTTTGTGTCCAGCCTGTTCCCACAGCAGCACACCAGCTGGCTCTGGTGCTGCTGGCTAAGCCATCGTGGGGCAGGGTAGGTTTATTGGGTGAGAGGCTTCTTGTTTTTCTGGAGGATGCTCCCTTTCCCCCAGCACTCACCAGGCTGTGGCCAGGGGCGTGGTGGTCACCACCTCGACAGGTAGGAGTGACCCTTCTGATGGGTGGCTTCTGGAACCTGGCTCCTCACGCTGAAGTGTCCTCGTGAGCAGAGGGATAAATGTTCCACTTCAGGCTCTTCTGGGAAGGTCTAGACCTGAATTTTAGCTTCTTTGTTCACCTCACTTATTCAGCAGTGGTTTGCTACCTGCTGTGACTGCAATATAAAAGTGATAAGTGAAAGATCACTTCTTTATTTTACCTAACTTTCTGCTTCCTCCTCCACCTCTCACTCATCTGACCCCCAAACCAGTATTTAGCAGCATTTTAAATTCCACCGACACTCTGCAGCATCCCTTCAGTGACACAGTCACTGCTGACCACTGAATTACAGCGTGATGGCTGTGCTTTGGTGTGGCTGGGTAATTACAGGGTGGCTGTGGTTCAGCATGGCAGGGTTATTCCTCTCCCCTGGACACAGCACAGGTCACCCTTGGGATCTCCCAAAGCCAGCTGCATGCTCATCCACAGCAGATTTTGGATACTCTGTTGTTGCCTGTTTGGACTCTTGATGCTGACCAAATTAGTTTCATTGATGCAGTACAGGAGAAGGGGAAGGGCTGTGGAGTTTGTGGAACATTTACAGACTTCCTGTTCCTGGGGATCCCGCGTGTCACCCAGCTCTTCACACAGGCACAGTGTCCTCTGTCCCCGCCGTGACCCCGTCTTGCACTGCTCCCTGTGCCCAGGGAAAAACCCGAATCAGAGTCCTGCAAGTGCTACTCTTGTCAATACAACTGATTAGCAACAAAATTATCATCGATTTTTTATCTTGCCAGTCCTCAGATGTCAATTCTCCACTTTGTTTCTTGCCTTGGAGCATGCTCTGTCCCAGAGGGCGTATTTTGAGGAAATAATGTGCAGTAACTAAACATCTTATCGATGTTCTTGGGCAATCTGAAGTCCAAGTCAGCACAGGAACAGTTTTCACAGCTGTTTTCTAAGGCTTTTATCCTTTTTAATCATCCTATAAATCTACAGTTCAGCGAGAGTCATCTTGCTTGAGGTGTTACTCCTACAGGAATACTTTACATTAAATGTTTTTGTCTGTTCATCTTTTAAAATAACTACAATACATCATAGTCACAAAGTCAGGTGAAGCAAGTGCAGGACTTTGTCTTTTCTCTGATGCTGAGAAACAGCATTTTCAGAAAGGTTCAAGAGGCACATTTGGAATGAGATTTTCCAAAAAACCTCGTGTCCCCAGTTCAGATATCTTGGGGAGTCTCACAGCAGTTCAGGGTGCTCAGCTGCAGCCCCTTGCCCTGACCAGGCAGGATGTGTGGAGAGCAGACAGAAGGATGATGATGAAGGTTATGAAAAAAATGCTGTGCCCATTTCCTCAGCCTACAGCTGCCATCTCAGGGCTCTCTCACTCCAGTTTATTTGCCTGGTAGCCTCTGGATAATTTGCTTCCAATGGAGCTTGTCCTGTGCGAGCTGGAGAGCGCTGCTGCACTCTGCAGCACTGCTGGCATCTCTCCGTTTGTCTCTGCTGGTGGGATCCACCCATTTCACTCCAGCCATCCCAAAGGTTCCCTCTGCCGTCAGCCTGGGGTGCCAAACACCTCCTCACTGCAGCCACCTCCACCAGCCTGGGGTGGATCCCTGTCTGGAGGAGCCAGAGGACCTACCCAGGCCTCGTGCCTCCCAGCAGGCAGGTCTGGCTGGGAAGGTGAGTGGGACACAGGCGGAGGGAACTGTTCCAGGGCACCGGAGGTGCCTGCCAGGAAAGGCCGAGAGAGTTGGGATTGTTCTGCCTGGAGAGGAGAAGCTTTGGGCTGACCTAATTGCAGCCTTCCAGTACCTGAGGGGAGATGACAAGAAAGACGGAGAGATTTAGAAAGGCCTGGAGTGACAGAACAAGGGGGAATGGCTTCAAACTGACAGGGAGCAGGTTTAGGTCGGATATTAGCAAGGAATTCTTCCCTGTGACAGTAACGAGACACCGGCACAGGTTTCCCAGCCAGCTGGCTGTATCTGCTCCCTGAGGCTGGGGAGCCAAAAGGAACAGCAGTTCTGACGTGAGAGGCTCAGTGGGAAGGCTCAAACTCCTCAGGTCCTGCCCACCACCTCTGTTCGCACAGGCACTTCTGAGTTTGCAAAAAAGTGAAAATCTGAGCAAAAAACCCATGAAAATGTTTTGAATTACATCCATTTGTAGCTGCAGATGTTGCAGCAAACCCTGGAACAGGGAGCAATGTGTGCATGCAGATGGACCAACAGCTGAGATTTATGGATGAAATTTGAGGTATGTCTACATGCATTTGTCAGTGTCAGGGGAAATAGGTGTGTGCAATGGTAGGAAGACTTAGGAGTAGGTCAGGGCTGGATGTGATAACCAGGTGGTTTAGGATGAATATATTCTGTCCAGTTCTCTGCTGCCCACCACATTATGTCCATGTCACTGCCACGTGTACAAAGGGACTGTGAAATTCACTGTAGAGTTTGCTGTTCCTTTTACACAAATGTGAGAAGTGAAGCAGAGAGCAGCCAGGTTTTGTGGCCTTTAAATTACACAGAATCTTAGAGAACCCCAACTTCCCCCCACAGAAGCCCCCCTGAACATCAGCATTGTTTTGAAGAGAAGAACCTGCTTTAGAACACGTGTTTACATGTTCCATAATGATTAGTGCTAATTCCCACCCCCACCTAAATTTCAAACAGCACTGCAAAAGAAAGCCAATATTTCTGTGCAGCAAAAAGCAGTTCCTATGGAAAATATAGTAAATAAATCTGGACATCTCCAAGCTGCAAATAATCTTGTGTGCATGGTGATTGGGAGCAGCAGAGCTCACTTTTGTGTATGGTGGTAAGTATGGAGAACTTTCATGTTTATGTAAGAAAAGCTGTCTTTAGGTGAGGTCTGTACCAGGAAAATTACCAAAATTCAGGATCCCCGTTTTGCACTGTTGACTCATTGGATAAACTCCTGTGCTTAGCACTGTCTCTGCAAGGTGAACTGCAATCTTACTTG
Source organism: Machaerirhynchus nigripectus (assembly GCA_013397975.1). Lineage (NCBI taxonomy): Eukaryota > Metazoa > Chordata > Aves > Passeriformes > Dicruridae > Machaerirhynchus > Machaerirhynchus nigripectus. Next base: position 3,130,450 of record VZRQ01007361.1, on the reverse strand, counting down.
TGCTGGTTGTGGGTCTGCAAGCACATGCTCCAATCTGGGCTTTTTGCAGCACACTAAAGCAGTGCAGAACCACGGCAGGAATGCAGTTTGGAAGGCCACGGGCTTGAGGGAAGCTTTCAGTGGAATGTGCACTTTTAGATCCATGGCCTTGAGGGAAGCTTTCAGTGCAATGTGCACTTTTAGATCCATGGCCTTGCCCGGGCACCTTCTCCCTCGCAGCGCCCGTGGCTGGCGGCAGCTCCGGGCTGCCCAGGGCAGGGCTGGCAGGGCCAGGGGATGGAGGGGCTGTGCTGCCAGGGCTGCTGTGCCCCTGGGCCAGGTGTGAGGGAGGAGGATGGTGCTGGCGAGCCCCAGGCCCCAGCAGGAGCCCTCACACCCCTGCGGCCAGCGCTCCTCTCCGGAGCACAGCCCCCGGGCACACCGGGGCGTGGGAGACCAGCCGGGGCAGATTTGCCCTGTGGAAAGGGAATGAATGGTTTTTACCAGGCTCATGCAGTCTCTATGTGTTTTGACCTGTCAGGAGTTGTTTCAGAACAAGTGTACCTTTCCTACTTTTTTTTCTTTTTTTTTTTTTTTTTTTACCTGCCTAAACAGTGAATTCCATATCGGGTACTAACAAACATGGCTCATCTCAAAAGAATTCATAATTAACTGAAAGAATTCATAATTAACTTCCACTGCGATTTGTTTGGGTCTTTCTTTGCATAACATGTGAGTTGTGGTGGGGTTTGAAATGCTCTGAAGCGTACAGTGTCTCTGTGTGAGTGCTGCTGAGCCTACCAAAAGCTAACCTGCTGTAACTGCACAGTGTGTGTGTTTGTATTTTAGAGTTCTCTGACAGACCTGTTTTTCTTTTTCTCTTTCTCTTCCTTGTCTTCATTCTGCATTGGCAGAGCATCTTGGATTTGAATTAAAGGGTATGGAACAACCATTCATTTATTAATCAGAAGCCATTAAGAGCTTCCCACATTATATTTATGGCTTTAATGGGATGATTAAAAAATCAGCTGTTCTGTTCTCTTCCCTGGCACCAAGATAGATGTTTCTTTTTAAAAAACAAAACAAAACAAAACAAAAAAAAAAACCAACAACCAAAACCAAAACAAAGCAAATCACAAATTCTGAATGTAAACCTATAGAAATGCACGTGTATTTTTAGCAGCACTTTTTTCTTTGTTCCAAGCAGCAGCGTGGTGTGCGTGGCATGACTGGGATGTTACAATTGCCATACGTCTCCATTCAACATGCTTTTGTGTATTTAACTGAAAAGCTGGAGTCTGTGTCCATCCAAAAGGTTGCCAGCAGGCACCGCTTGGGAACGGGCAGGCATTCCAGGAATGGGAAGACAAGTTCCAGAACTATCAGGGCTTCGATAGAAATTGCCATCCCAGACACACTAACCTCCACCGGATCCTGCAAAGGGTCAGGATGAGCTTTGCCATCCCTCCTCCCAGAATTTAGCAGCTCGTTTTGGTTCTTGAGCAGGATGAAATTGCTCCAAGGAAGATGGCTTGAGACAAGTTAGTCTAGAAAGCTGTCCCAGGGAAGTCAGAAGTTGCCCGTGGGAGTGGAGGGTGTAATGCTGAGCACCCCAGTGGCAAGCTTGGGAAAACACTGCAGTAAGTTAAATGCTTTTAAAAATATCCCCTTTGGGCATTTACCTGCTCCTGCCCAGTTGCTCATAATCACATTATTTTCTTTCCATTCTCCTCAGTCTGGTTTTAGATATATATCAAGTTATCCCTTGAATAAGCAGTTGGGAAATCAAATCCTTGAGGTGAGGTTTCGCTGGATTGTACAAGCCAAGAGCAGGGAGGGCTGGTCAGCTGGGAGCAGAGAGATTGGGCAACCTGGGATGGTGGAAGGTGCCCCTGCCCATGGCTGATGAGATTTAGGGTCCCTTCCAACCCAAGCCATTCTGGGATCCTGTGATGATTCTATGATTGATCGCTTAAAAGCATTGACCTGGCAGCGTCAGCCAGAGCAGATCTTCACATGAGGATGCTTCAATTCCCTTTGCTAGAGGTATGGGGACACCAGTCTTTCTGCTGTGGATCCTAAATTGCCTTCTGAGGTCCCTGAGGTGGAGGAACATTCACTAACTGAAGCAGCAGAAATGTATCTCCCCTAGTTTTTGCACGCCTGATCCCCCAGGAACTGGAGGGCATCCCCCAGCCGTCCTTCCCCAACACAGAAAATGTGTGAATTTTGTAGTCAGGGCGCTTCAGAGAAAGTGGTGCTGCTAATGCCAATACACTTAAACAAACTCTAAAATTGAGGATTTTTGACATCCCTTTTTTGTTGACTTTTGTCCTTCTCCTCATCCATCCTCAATGTCACCACAGAACCGCACACATCCTGTTCCCAGTCTGCAGTCGCCTCTCCTCTGTCATTCGCCTGTCACTGTCATGCGTTGCTGTGACACCATGGCTGGCCTGTGGCTCTGTCAGCATTGTGTGGCACCCCATGGTTTGTTCATAGTGTTTGCTGCTGTGAAGTGACGATGCTGCTGATGAAGACGTGGTGTTTGTAGAGCGTAGAGACACAAACGGACGAGTCCTGCTCTGGGATCTTCCCTGCCCAAATACAAAGCTGCCGTGTGCACTCCCTTTTTTCCTTTCTGTTGTTGTTGAGGTGGTTTTGTGCAACATGAAGATAACTGTTACCGAGCGTCAGCTTTAATGAGATGTTGGGAGCCAAGCTAAATTACTATCAGCAGATCGTTCAGGTTTTGGTTTGCAGCAGTGATGCACAGCCTCACACTTCACTGCTTCACGTAGCAGAGCTGTCAGCTCGAGACAGAGAGGGGCCAAATCTGCATTTCTGATGAACTGAAACATTCCCTGTGCAGTTCAGGTGAAGGTTCAGGACAGTCAGGCACGCCAGAGTCAGGGTCCCATACTGACATGATCACCAGAGCAAAGGCTGGGATTTGAGCCTTGGCCAAAGAATTTTGTCCTGTTATAGGTAAAAAAGCCCCAAACAAACAGTAACAAAACCAAACCAAAACAAAAAAGCCCCCATAATTTTAATGTCTTTGCTCTTTCTTATTCCTCCATGATTCAAAGGCAGTGATTTACGCTTAGGGAAAAAAGTCTTTGTAGCAAAAAATCATTGCTGGTAAAGAATCTTTGGAAAAATTGGCTTGATGGATGAGTCCATGCTGAAAACTGACCTCCCTCCCAACATTTTTGGGTTTTTTTTGTTAAAGCAGGTTTTGCTGGCTTGTAGCAATATTCTTGCCCAGTGCCATCCATAACCAGGATGTGATCCCAGCTGGTTTTCCTAATTTGTGTAAAATCTCTGAAATTCCTGCCTGAAGGAGAGAGCTGTACAACTGTAATCCAGGTCCCACAGATGTGCAAGAGCAAGAAAACGTGTCTGCCATGGTTGCTGATGCCTGGAATGGGGCACTCACACAAAAGAAACACGTCATTGAAGGAGTAGTTTCACCCCAGAGTGGGCTCTTCCCCCATTGCAGCTCCACCTGGTTCCTTGGAGGAAAAAACAAAACAAACCACAAGAAAGCTTTATTTACTATATTTTGCATCTTCATGCCAGGGTTGTCTTCCTTGCCAGCCCTTGTTTACCAAACCTTTCTCCATTCCCATTTTGAGAGTTAGAAACAGGTAACCATTTTTCCTAGCACCTTTTTTTTTTTTTTCTCCAAAAAATGCTTTTTCCAGCCTAGAATGGCAAGCTGAAATTGTTCTAAATATCCAGTTGTCTGGAATGTATCACTGCTTCCCCCTCACTTTTTTTTCCTGAAGTCTAGTGCCAGGGACCAGAGCTGTTTCTCTTCTGGTTCTGTATTTGAGTGTTTGATAGCACAGGGGGTATCACATGGTCTGTTCAAGGTATTTTGAGTGGTGTGGTGAAGCACACTGGGCACATCAACCATGGCATGACTTTTATTGCCTAACCTAGATGAAAAAAAAAACATATTTCAATGAATATTAAAGAAGGCAGAAATCCCAGTAGCTTTAACACTAACACATAGCGTGGGGGGCATGAGGACATCGCTCACAGCTGCTGAACCAAAACACTCAGGGCAGCTCTGCACCCAGTCCTTCTCTCAGTCATCCAGCTGGAGAACCAAATTGCCTCTGCTGCTCTCGGAGGAGGTTGCTGGATGTCACATCTGCTCTGGTGCAGCCACAAAGGAAGAGGTATCCTTGCCATGGTGTTGCTGCCTAGGTGCAGTGCAGTTACACTCCAAGCGAGATCCAAGCATTTCCTGGGAGCTTTGGTTGATGGGAATGAATCACCTCACTTCCAGCATGGTCTGGGTTTTGATGAAAGTGACTGGCTCTTCTGGTTTGAAAGGTAGCTTGTGACACACGGTGATATTTGAGAGAGGCAGGAGCAAGCTGCTTACCTTTTGTGAGTGCCTCTGAGTTACCTGGTGCAAGGGAATGAATCGCCTCCTAGGGTTTCATTAAAAATCTGTAACTGGTTCCTGTATTTTAATTACTCCACTCCCTTTTCTTTGCCTGACACGCTATCACTTCTCCATCCTCATGCTGCTTTTTGACTGTTCCAGGATGTCCCTTTCAGCACCTACATGCTTTGGAGCCTGTTGCTCGGTGGTCCTCCCACACCACCCAGCTCCAGGGCATGCAGCCGCTGCAAGGCAGAGGCATCCTGAGCCGGGCAGAGCAGAGCCTGTGATCAGGGATCACAGGGCGTGTGTGCTCGTGGTGAGTGGGGCATGCTCCAGGGCTTCCGTGCTAGGTGACCAAGGCACTGGTAAGGGGAAATCTGCTGGAAGGGAGAGGAGATTTTTTGGGACTTTTTGAGTTTAGTCACTGCGGGAAAAGAAGGGCAGGTGAGAAGTGTGAGTGAAGAAGGGGTGAGCTGCCAAGAGAGAGAGGGCAAAGGTGAAGGGAGACACAAAGAGTCTTTTGAGGGGTGAGTAAGGTTAGGCCAGCTGGGCTCAGGTCTGGGGCAGCCACTAGACGGGCAGTGGATTGGTAGGAGGTCTGCCCGAGCCCTGGTCTCCGTCTCACCCCCACGCAGTGCTGGTTCCTGTGCAGCCAGACGCAGCCCTGGTGCTGGAGCCCATCGGTAACTGGTTCCTTTCTCTCCATTTGCAGAAGCGGAAGAGCTCTACCAGAAGAGGGTTTTAACCATCACGGGGATCTGTGTTGCCTTGCTTGTGGTGGGCATCGTCTGTGTGGTAGCTTACTGTAAAACCAAGTGAGTATGGCAGGCAAGAACTGGCCAGAGGTTAGTGAATGGCAGTGTCCATGGTCCACACTTCCATGCTTTTCACCCAAATGCAATTTTGAGGAGATGATGTGCTGTGGTACTCCCAGAAGGTCTCATGCAGGGGGCCAGTGAAGCTGTCTACCAGGCTGTGTCTGAATAGGACATTTTCCTGGCACCATTTGCTTATCCCCCTGGAGCAGCATCATTTTGCCCAGCCAGGTGATGCTGCGTTACAGGGAAAAGCTGGCCCCCAAGCCAGCAGCTCAGCTTCTGCCAGCAGAAACACACTGGGCTGTTGTGCAGGAGCTGTGGGCTCAGCTATGTACGTTGCAGGGACTTTCGAGGCAATCTTAATGGAAGAGGGGACCTGGGAACTTCTTTTCTGGTCAGCCCTCCCTGCCTAGACAGCACTTTTCTCCCTACTCAGCCTGTACCTCATCTCAGTTCAGGGTGCCCCTGGGACTCCGTGGGTCTCGTGGAGCAGATGTCCCACCATGGGCATGGGTGGGCTTTGCCACTTTGCCCTTAATGCAGGACAGGTCAAGTGCTTTGTCACCAAGGCCAGGTCAGGACTCGCTTCCCCTTTTCCTTCTCCCCACTCTTCGCTGCTGCCAGCTGGCCCTGCTGCATTGTGCTGGGCCTTGTCTTGAAAAGGGAACCCTGGACTCTGCTTCCCAAATTGTCCATGATAAGAGAAGTTCACCTTCTGTTTGGAAAAGCAGTAGGAGGTGTTAAGTGTTGAATGCCTTGTTTCTTGTTGTTTGCAACTTTCTGCAAACACCACGGGAACATTCACAAGTCCAAGACTTGAATTTTCTTTCATCTCTGGGGGCAGAGAGCCCCATGAGAGAAGTGTTCCTAATAGATTTTTTCTGTTCTAAAGGAAACAAAGAAAACAAATGCATAACCACTTGCGGCAGAACATGTGTCCTGCTCATCAAAACCGCAGCCTTGCCAACGGGCCAAGCCATCCACGTTTGGATCCTGAGGAAATCCAAATGGCTGATGTAAGACCCTTTGTCTCCGTCTCCCTGCATGCTGCTGAGGGGCTGTTTTCCACCAGGGGTTTGACGTGGATGTGTATCCTTACGCACCTGTGTGCGTGTGTGTGAGGAGGAAAACGCAAACAAACTCGAGCAAAATGATAAGATTCTGCCTAGAAACATTTCCGAAACCAACATCTGAAGGGAAATGTGATTTTGCTTTGAAGTACAGGATGAGATTCGGGCATTTGGGATAGGCTTGTTTTGATTAATCAAGTGTGACCCTGATTTCCAGTAGGAGAGATGTTCCCAGCGTTTCCTGTTTGTTATGCTATCCTGTCAAGTCCCACTTTGCGGGGTGACAAACGGGATCAGTGCGGCCGTGACCGGAGCCACCGTGCTGAAGCACGTCATGGTGACATGGTCAGCTGTCCATCAGCTCACCTGCCCACGCCGGGGGTTCTGTCCTGGGCAAGGTGGCAAGTCCTGGTGGGATGCCACTGTCACATGAGTGAGAACCATCTAGAGCCTTTAGGACAGGATCCAGAGGGCAGTTCAGCCACTGTCGTTACTTCAGCCGCACGAGATCCCCATCAAACCCCCTGAACTCAGTAGGGCCATCAATGGGCTTAAGTGCCTTGCTGGACCAAGGCCTTGAAAGGGGTCAGAAAAAGGGAAGGGGGAGGCAGAGCCAACCACAAAATACTGTTAGAAATTAGTCCAATGAATCAGCTGCAGGCTCTGTTGGGTCACCCTCTGGATGTCAAAATTCAGCTAGGCTGGACCCCAACCATGAAGGAAGGGGGAAAGGGAATTCTAAGAACCACAGCCCTCTAGCCCCATAGTACTGAGTCTCCCAGAGAGCTTAGTGTCCCTGTGAGAAGCAGGGCTGGTTGTTAGATGGAGGAGTATCTCAGCATAAATATTTGGATCACATCTGGCGTTGCTGTAGGACTCACAGCGCTGACAGATTTCACGTTGTTCTCTTTTTGCTGGCACTCGGTCGGGTGTCACCTGCTGAGGGCAGAGACGTGTGTCTGCTCAGTAGCTACACATGCTACCACTGTCCTCTGGGGAACCCCTTGGCTCTCCACACCCTTCTGCAGTCCCCGTGCCACAGCCCTTTTCCAGTGTTCAAAGTGAAGGGGCAGAGAAAAGCCTCCACCCTCCTTGTCCCTTGCCGTGGGGTGCAGAGCTTCTGGGTGCACTCAGTCCTCACCTGATTTCACCAGAAATAATCAGGCCAGCTAAATTTCTCTTTGGCAGCATTCACAGACTGGTGGCTGATCTGTGTGATTCTTCCTGTTTTGCAGTATATTTCTAAGAATGTTTCTGCCACCGAGCATGTGATCCGAAGGGAAACAGAGACAACCTTTTCGGGAAGTCACTCCTGCTCCCCGTCCCATCACTGCTCCACAGCCACTCCAACGTCCAGCCAGAGGTGATGTATACCACTTTCTCTGGAACTTTCTTCTGTTTTGCCATAGGATGCTGTGAGATTCTAAGGTTTTCCTTTCACCTCCCTTCCTGTTTTCGCTTGATGTTTGGCTCTGTAGTGGCACGCAGGCCATGTCCATACTGCAGGACTTTGAAGGCACAGCTGGTTAGTGAGAGGTAGGGAAAAGTGTGTTCCTTGACCTGCAGGGAGGTGCCAGCAGGATCCTGCAGCACTGACATATCTGGAAAACAGTAGGAAATGAGCCTGTGCTTCCATGCTTTGCACAGACCCAAACCAGAGGATGTATGTAGGAAAGATTTTGCAGGTTGTGTTTGCAGCCCCACTGGACACCTGAAATACTTCATTAAGCACACACAGGTTACGTGATTCATATTTAGAATGTATTTGCCTTGTGGGAGACAAAGTACACAAAATATCACAAAATATTTTGATCAGTTCCTCAAAGTCGGGGTCTGGCTTGGAAGTCACAGGTTTTGACCAGAAAGAAAATGCTCCTGTGCAATTTATCAACCTCAGCCTCAGGGGGTGGCACCTCTTTCACTGGAAGTCACTCTGAAGCTTGTGGGAAATCTGGGTCCAGCAGGAAAGTACCGACAATGCTTGTGACACAGGATGAGACGTATTCTTTGTTTCCATTTCAAAATAACCACTGGGGGAAGAACACCACGGCTTGGAACCTGAATCTTCTCAAGGTTTTTGAGAACATTTAAATTGCAGATGGACTTCCCTATTTTTACCATGTCCAGAAAAGTCCTTCGAATGCTCTAAGGAAAGTCCTGTGCTGTTTTGAGTTTGGATGTTCCAGTTCTTCCTCTTAGACAGCTCTTGTGCTTCTTCCAGTGAGTGACAGGTGTTTTCCTTGGCGATCCTCGCCTTTGATACGTGACTGGCTCACGTCCTTCATTAGCCTGATGGGGTTGTCTCCATTCATGCAGGAATGCAGGAATTCTTCCAGCTAAAGCTCATAGATGGCTCCAGGCAGGTTTCCTTAGGGTCCAGGCATTCCTCAGGGTTGAGCAAGTACTCTCAGTTACAACGGGCAAGATCAACGTCAGATGTTGAACTTGGGTTTTCAGGTGAATTCCTCCCCAGATTCCTCTGGCTATACCTATAGCAAGTAGAGAGGGAGCCAGGAATGACTTGATGGGCTGGGAATGACTATCCTTTTTCCAGGGAAATGCCACTCCTCATGAGCTAGACGATATGTTTTCCATGTTTTTTTGCATTCATAGTCTTCAGCCCAGCCCTGGCTAGGTGTGTGCAAGCTTGAGCCAGGTGCACAGAGGCTCCTGAGCCTGCAGAGCTGCACCTTGCTGGCCTTCCATGCTCACTTCAAAGGCCTGGGCCATCCCTGGGCACCTTCTGAAGACGCAAAGTGTGTCTGGAGGGCAGCATTAGCTCATGACAGCTGTAGGGAGGAACCTACCTTGTGTAGCCTCTGGTCCTGGCTACCTGCCACCTCATTTTCCTGAGTCAAGTGCAGCGAGCAGGTGCTTCTTGAAGTCACGCCAGAGGCAAACTACTGGCATAATCAGGCTCCATTTTACTCCATCAGTGCCTCTAATGAGGACGCTGTTTGAAGTTATAAATGAGCATGTGCCTGGAGCCATCAATAATTAACAAGTTCTTGGGAAGTCTTAATGAGGGCTGCTCTCCTCTGTAAACCCCCACCCAAAATCCTCCACCCACACAGCTCCATCCGGTGCAGTTTGGGAGTTCAGAGGGGTTGCTCTAATGGATCACGTATTTCTGCAGTGGTGGGGGTCAGCGTGGTGGCCGTGGCAGCGCTGGGACCCCAGTGTGCAGGTGGCCCTGTGCGTCCCCAGTGAGCCCTTGTGGGATGTCCTCCTTGCACCAAGACTGGGGCAGGTGGGGCTCCAACTGCTCAGCACATCACGGTCTTCGTCTAGCACCTTGGAAGTGTTTTGCTGCCAAAATCTTCGGTAGACTTTGCTAATTTTGAGTGGCTTCTCCTGGCTCCTCTCTGGTAGCGATTCCAAAGGGGCTGTCACTTGGCAGTGCAGGTGGCACATTTGAAGGAACTTGGCTGACTTGCCTTGGCATAGCCAATGTGTTGTTCCACACCCAGAACACTCTGCAAGCACAAAGCAGAATTGCCCTGGCCTCCCTCCAGAGGCTGTCCCATCGCACTCCCAGCCATTTATGCAGTGGTGGGATAAATACCTGCTATTGCACTGGTTTACTTTCTTTGTCCTCTCATGGCATCTCCAAGAAGGAGCAAAGAAAGGCAAATCAAAGGTAGGGTTGGGAATCTGGGCATCCCTGGCCAGATGTATCCTAATGAGAGAGAGAGAGAGAAGAGGGACAGCAGTGCAGAGCTGCAGAGCTGAGCGTGAGCAGTGCCTGTGTGCAGGTCTTTGGAGAAGAGCTGGGTGGGGATTCCTTGCTCACTGTCCCTATGGGCTTTGCTCCACAGACATGAAAGCCACACCTGGAGCTTGGAGCGAACAGAGAGTCTGACTTCAGACTCCCAGTCTGGGATCATGCTGTCCTCAGTGGGAACCAGTAAATGCAACAGCCCTGCGTGCGTGGAGGCACGGGCTCGCCGCGGGGCCACCTTCTGCATCGAGGACCAGCGGAGGCCCACGACGCAGTACCGCGACTCGGTGGATTCTCTGCGGGACTCGCCCCACAGCGAGAGGTCAGACCCCACTGCTTGGTGCCACCACAGCACGGCAGAGGCAAGCTATGCCTCTGTGCCAAACACAAAAACGTTTGCCTTTGCCAGGCCTAGAGCAGCAGTGCCATGGTAGAATTGGGGAAACTTCAGCTCTGGTCCTACCAGAGGAAGCCACTACGCAAGGAGCCACTCTGGTTGGGGCAGCAGCCAGCTCTGCACCCTGGTGGCAATGTAGGTTTGGAGCACAGGGATGACAGGAGCTGAATACGCCTGGCTGCAGAGAACACCCTGGGCAGCTTGGGGGGCTGGCAGCTCCAGGAGGGTCTAGCCCTCAGGTACCTGGGGAAAAGGTGTCTGTCCTCAGCACAGTCCTGGATGGCCAGGTGAGAAGGTGCAGCACGTGGGCTCAGCCTTGGGACAGGACTTGGTATGACCCAGCCTTCCAAGCAACACAGCTGCGAGCTGAGACACCACCAGCAGCAGCAACAATCATCCTCTTCCCAGTCGCGTTCCTCATGGAGCAGAAGCACACTTCCACCCTTGCTCCAGCCCTTTGCAGGGAGTCATGAGTGACTCTTGTTGGCCACATGGCCACTTTCAGGTAGTTACCCTTCAAGGCAGTGGAACTTGTCCATGGGGCAGAGGGGAAATGCAGCATCTCCTGCTCTCATTCCTGACCCTGGTCCATTCAGGCAGGCTGACCCAGCTTCTGTGGAGATCTCATACATCACAAAACACATGGGTTAAAAGGCTCTGGATGAGTGAGAGAGCCTGGGCAGGTGGAATTGGGCAGGGACACCATCGGGAGCATCAAGAGGAAGTAAGATCTGTTCCTTAGAAAGAGGTGATGCTGAAGGAAGGGCTGTTTGGAGAGGGGCTAGACCAGGCCTGAGTGACCACACTGCTGTTTTCACTAGAGTAGATGAAAGTGGCAGATGGCTTTTTGAGACACAAGATTTTTGCTAAGTCAGAGAAAGCAATGCCCTGGGTTTCCCCATCTGCGGCCTGAGCAGGGGGAGGGAATTCCAGGGACCTTCCTCAGAGACAAGCCTGGCAGCTTCAGAGGGAAGAGAAAGCAGCTGTCAGGCAGATGAGAAGCAGTGAAGCCGTGCCTCAGCCTGCTGGGAGATGCTGCAGGGTTTGCAGTGATGCAGAGTGGGAACTGTGCACCGCGTCCCTCGGGAGAAGCAGCTTGGGGGATGCTGCTGTCCAAGTGCCCACCGAAGCCAGCAGCTCGCCCTCCCTCGGCACAGCAGTGCAAGGTCCCTCCACGAGCAGGTTCACTGGAGGCCTCACGGGTGCCTGGGCCAGGTGTTCAGCGAAACGCGGGCTCAGACGGAGGTTTTTGGGGTTGTTCGGTGTCCAAACAGCGGTGTTGCTTTTCCAGGTACGTGTCGGCCCTGACCACACCAGCACGCCTGTCGCCTGTTGACTTCCACTACTCGATGACCACGCAGGTGCCCACCTTCGAGATCACCTCCCCGAACTCGGCGCACGCCGTGTCCCTGCCGCCGGCGGCTCCCATCAGCTTCCGCGTGGAGGAGCAGCAGCCCCTCCTGCGGCGCTACCAGCTCCCCTTCCAGGACACGCAGCGCTACGACAGCTACTACCAAAGGAAGACCTACCTAAACGACAGCATGGGGAGCCTGCCCTCCAGCCCCTTCCGCATCACAGAGGACGACGAGTACGAGACGACGCAGGAGTACGTCACAGCGCTAGAGCAGCCAAAGAAAACAGCCAGCAGCAACAGGCGGTGGAAAAAATCCAAACTGAACGGGCACATCCCTCACAGAGCCAGAGCCGTCCGGGACTCCTTCTCCTTGAGCAGCGCCTCTTACAGCGAGTCTGACGAGGAGCTGGTGGCCGAGAGCACGCCGTTCCTAAGCACTCAGAACAATGAGGCGGCGCACACAGAGTCGCCGCCGCTGCACCGGCCGGGCGACAGCCGGACTCACTACTCGTGCCGCGGGCACAGCGCGCACGGCGACGGCGGCCGCGGCAGCCTCAAAGCGGACCCCGACCCTCTCTAGGCGCCTCCCGCTGCTCCCGCAGCCGTAACCCGCACGGAGGAGGCCGAGAGGAGGGAGGCGAGACGAGAGAAAACAAAAACACAAAACAAAACAAAACAAAAAAATAAATATTTTTATTTTCTATAAAAGAGGGGGGAAAAAAAAACACCCAAAAAATATAACAAATAAAAATGTTTTATTTTCATTTTAGCAAAGTTGTCTTATAATAGCTAACGACAATGACTTTTTTATAGGGAATCTCTATTTATATGTAATGTCTTGATTTACAGCTTCCGAGAAAAAAAAAAGTAAAANCTAACTAGTAGGAAGAACTAAGGGAAAAAAAAAAGAAGAAGAAAAGAAAACAAACAATAAAGTTAAAAAAAAAAGTGGGCCAATTTTTGACTACTTAAAAATAGAAAACAAAACTATCGTGGTGCCTTTTGCTGTATGCTAGTGCTGGGATTCATGCTGAGGATTCTGTTTCAGTAGCATTTTTAAGATCATAGATTTTTGTTTGGAAGACAACCTGTCACAAGGGCGCTCTTCTGTTGGAAGAAAACAGCCTTGCCACTTTGCCCCGTACCTTGCTATTAATGATCTTATTCTTTAAAGTATTGTTTAAACACACATTAAGGACATGAGTGGGAGCA